>JAHKKF010527791.1:0-36468 GCA_019740295.1 Labeo calbasu | reverse complement strand
TTTGTGCTTAACTAATGCTTAACTGTGAACAAATTAACCGTTAATTAATGCTTAACTAATGCATTATTCTGGACCCTTAAAATAAAGTGTTACCTTAAAATGTAATTTTAAAGGCATTCTCAATGTATTTGTGAATGGTGCATAGTTCTGGTAAGTATGGGTTCAAGCAAACTTAACAAGCTTGTATGAAAATGTTAAGGAACAACAAACAAAAAGACTGAAGTTATTTGAAAGTGTACTGTGTATGCTATATACTTTCAGCGAACTTTCTATAAGGTGTGTGTGGCCTTATGCAGCGAGGTGAAAATCCCTCCGGGCGCCTTCATGTCGGATGACAAGAGGTGCAATCTGTACAGCGCTGTATGAATGGAAAACTGATGTAGCTACTGAGTTCATTTATATTTAAAAAGATGCTTGAAGGTACAGTGGGGCAGAATCCTGAAGGAAGTTACCCTCAAGTATTTTGTTTGGTGAGCTGATGATACACACTGACAACGTGCAACCAAACTCGCTCCAAAACCTGAGAGAGTGTTCATTTAAATTGCTGTCAAGCTGTCAAAATGCCTCACTACATGAAAGAGAATTTTAAGAATATTAATGCTGTTAACTTTAAGGTCATCATAGAGTATGCTAGTGTTCCAGTTTGACTTGTAGACCGGTTAATACTTTAGTAACTACAGTACTTAAGTAATGTGAACTAATAACCAACAATATTTCTACAGCATTATTTTTCTCAGTTCATGTTCATTTCTACATGCGCTTTTTTGTTTCAATCAAAAGCTGTATCTTTTAACACAGTGTTGGTTGCATTACTGTAATTTGATTACTTTTCTTTTGAAAAGTGGGGGATTGTGCTTTATTTTCCTGTTTTTAATTACTGTTATTGCTTTAGTAACACTATAGTATAGGGACCAGTTCTCACTATTATATAGTTACTTATTAGCATGCCTGTTATTAACATATTGGCTGTTTATTAGTACTTATAAAGCACATATACTGCATGACCGTATTCTACGTCCATAATCCTACCCCATGTCTAAACTTAACAACTAAATTACTAACTATTAATAAGCAGCACATTTATTGCAGCAAGTTTATTGAGACATAAAGGTTTGTTAATATTGAGAACTGGACCTTAAAATAAAGTGTGACCATTGCATTCAATTCTGTATAAAAGAATAATGGATTTAAATGTCAAAATGTAACACATAATGTTAAAATGTATATTTTTTTGTGTTATCTTCTCTCTTTAAATACTTTGGTCAGTTCAAAAATAATTTATGCAATTTTAGATTATTTTTCTGAAATAATTAAAAAAGCAGTTTCGTGTCTGTCCTTATATTGCTCAGCTGCCTAAGGTTGATATGGGATTTAGAAAGCAATTAGTAATAAGTCATGCAATACTTCTAAGAGAGAGTAATTAGTTCAGTAATCTAATTACACATTGCATTGTTGTTACAATGACAAAAAGGTTTAAAAGTTAAGTTTTTAGGCTGGTCTGCCTCAATGTCGAAATGATTGAGATGACCAATTAAATCAAAGTAGGCGGGGTTTATTGTTCACAGTAGCAGAGCAGAAATTCCAGTGCAAAGCTGATTAACAACCTCAGGATTGTCTGTAAAGGTTTTAAATTAATTTTTCCTATGGAGAAATTCAATGGAGTTTTTACTTCCGGAACCCGACTGTTGCATTCTACGCAGGGTTAACACCGCAAACACACCATATAGATATAATTAATACAGAATGAAAAGGGCTTCATTCAAAGACATCACTTTCAGAGCATGATCGCACAAATAAGCAGAACCAGCGCTTGCATAAACATTTATCTGCCCTGCTTTGATGTTCAAATATTTCAGTTCACCTGATGCAGAAAGACAAATTTGCAGTGTGGTGAAAATAAAATGCCATGTATTATTCAACACCTGGGGTAGACCAGCAAAGGAGCAGTGCCATCGAATGCCACGCACGAGCCAATTTTAAATATGCATGCACACAGAAACGGAGATATGCACGCACCGGCAGTCCATTTTAGTTGGGTTTGCTTTCCAATTAGTTTTTAAAGCTTTTCACTTTTCATTCTCACAAAAAAAAAAAAAAAAAAAATTGTTCATGCTTCAGTAAATACATTGATAAAATCCCAAAAGAGAACAAACACAAAGTGAGCTGGCTTGACTACCTTGATAGGTTACATGTGTTTGCATCTACAAGACCTTTTTCTGCATTCTAACTAAGTGACCAATTTGTAACACTTTACATCGGCAGAAAGATGCAAAATGCACAAGAAACTCAACAAACATTCGTCTCCAATAGAATTCAGTGTTGACAAAACCTACCAATGTAACGCTGACCGGTTTTCCGTCATTAAAATAGCAAGTGAATTCGGACATGCCCTAAGTATACCTGCACCATGCGCTTCAGACCATGCACTTAGGGCTAGATTTACTAATAGTCTTTTGCCGTTAAAATTGTACTTTCAGGTTTTACTAAAGACACGCAGCGATGCATTAGCACTGAAAAAGCGTGGACACAGTTATTTTTGACCTTATTGACCTTACTGAATATGTATTTGTAGGAGTTTCCCTTTCAGATGCAAAATTCATGAGAGGATAATATTCAAATGAATCACGCGATGTGTTTTACTAACGTTTGCACCAACACGTTCTCACCTAACTCGTCACATATTGACGCTTTGTCAGGACCCCTTTGACCGCGCTTTTTAACACTCAAACAGTGTTGCCAAGTCTGCGGTTTTCCCGCAGAATTGGGCTATTTTAACACTGTTGCAGCGGGTTGCTTTTGATGTCCACGGGTTGAAGCAACCCCAATAATGTCATATTTAGCCCCTGAAATACGAATTTACCAGGGGAACACGATAAAAAAAAAAAAAAAAAAGTGTATTTTATCCCCCGGGACCTCCCTCAAAACGCAATTGGGCTAGTTTTGAGTAATAATTGGGCAGGTTTTGTTGTGAAAACCTGGTGACCCTGCGCTCAAGGTACCCCTTTAGCAACACTTTTGTGCAGGGTCCTCCGTTGTTTTCAGTTATTTGTCTTAATTTAATGTTTTGCATGCATTTGTAAAAAATATAAATCATTTTATATTAATTTATACTTTAATTGGAGCACCTAACCCTACCCCTACCCCTACCCCTACCCTAAACCTACCCACTTCTGAACAATATAAAATACGTAACAGGCAAATAAGGACAGTCACAGGTATTTATTGCTAAAACTGACCATAAACAAGCAGTATAATAAACAAGCAAGTAGTTGTATCTGCCTGTTATATCTTGTTTTATTGACAGATGGGTCGGGTTACGTGCTCATAAATGTGTAAATAGTGTAATATAAATAACCTTTTGTGACTTTTTGTATTGAAAAAAACACACCCCAACATAATGTATATGCAATAATAGCAATATTACTTCCTAATATATTTTAACCTACCAAGTTGCATGTCTGAATAAAGCCTTGGAGGATAGACCTGACTCTGACCTTGTATGATTAGTAGACCACAAACTAAAATAAAATCTTCTTCACAAACTTCTAAAATCCTATAAATATGTGAGATTATACAAACTTGTTTTGTTTATGTGGTCTGAAAGCAGATTTTAAGCAGTTTCATCACTTTCAGAATGCTAGCGTGTACAACATCTGAATTTTCTTCACAGCAAAGCTCAGAACAAACACAACTGTCACTTTTCAAAAGATGTGACTATGAAATGTGCAATCCAAAAGTGTTAATTGAAGGAGTGACTTTAGTGCATTTGTTGAAAATGTAAAATATTATTGCTGGGGCAATTTTAGCCTCAGGGAGCTCTGAACCTTTAAAGTCCTTTGCAAAAGTGGTGACTTTTAAATAAATGCTGTTCTTTTGAAAAATACATTTTAAAATATATTCAAACAGAAAACAGCTGTTTTAGTTTATTTTGCAATACTATTTCACAATATTGCTGTTTTACATTTTCAAATAAACACAGCCTTAATAAGCAAATAGCAACCTAAATAAATTAAAAGTTCAGATGCAAAACCAGCTAAAAACCATCTCGGTCAAAAATGCTCCTGACACACAGTATACGTCCATCAAATACTTTTACTTGAAACTCGCCAAATTCCAGCCTCAGCCCAATCAGAAGTACCAGTGCTTACATAAAAACCTATACAAAGTAGCCAGAAAGAAATGCTCATTTTAAAGAAAAACATCAGATGGATTTAGAGACTTCTGCATCTGAACTCTTCAAATATTCCCCAAATAAAAGAGTCTGTGTACCCTTACAAAAATTAATGATGGTTTTTATTATTGTATTGGTTTTGCCCTCATGCGCCCGTATATGGTGTTCCTGTTCCTGTCCTTGTTATTGTCATTATTAGTTAATCACCTGCACCTGTCTGTCTATCATTAGCCTACCTTTGTCCACCTGTTTCCGAGGGGCGCTACTGTAGAAAAGAATGTGTCACGTATCGTGTGAGGAAGGGGCGACCGAAAACGAAAGTCAAAGATAAAGTCTTTATTATATTCCACAGGTAAATCCAAAGCAGGAGGGTAAAACCACACATACATCGACGAGACCGGACAACAAACATTGAACTCAATGCAAGTTATAAAGACAGGTGATAACGCTAAACATAATTAAGGCACAGGTGATACAAGGTTAACTAATGACGAAGAAACGAGGACAGGAAACAGGAACAACCAAATATGGGTAAAAGAGGGAGAAACCAAACTAAACAGTCCACAGGGGTGTGACAGAACGTGGGTACAACTTCCGGTAAGGCGGCAGTAGTAGTATACCAATGGTATTTTGTGTGCTAATTAGCGAGAGGCTAAGTGTTTTTCGGATCATTGTTTACTTTGTAAAGTTGCAAACCTTTATGAGAGATGTTGTTACGGTGCTCAGGAACAACATGTGCTGTTCAACACTGTGCTCCCACATCGTTAGCAAGTCTGGATTGTTAAATCTTGAATGACTAGTGATACTAGTGATGTGACATTTGAATCGAGGCATCAGAGCTTGTGTTAGGAGTGTGCCAGATAAAGCCTCGATTCAAGGCTTGTGTTGTTAACATAGAAATCACGAAACCAGTGACAAACAAAGCCTCACTTTCTGTCCCGTGCGAGATTCACTGTGTCGGTTCGAACCCCCAGATCTTACTTATTCATTTATATTTTCAAATACCCAGTCACACAAGCAATATGAAAAATACAAATTATTTCAGGAAAATTAAATATTTGCCATTTGCACTTCATGTGTTCATTGTTCTTCTATTATATCATTTGTACTAGCATTTAATGCCACAGTTTAATGAGCAAATGAATTTCTCTGAGACAGAAATTCAACAAACAAACACACACTCTGTTAGACTTATACTGTGCAATTAATAGAGTCGATCTGTGGAATGTGTGGTGAATGTTTCGTCCGACGGTGTTTCTTTCACATGCTTCTGGCTGCTTTATTTTTTACTAAACACCAGATCACGCTGTTTTCGACACACACTAGAAGCATTGAATCTTTTCCCGAAACAGTCAGATGTCAGTGCATAAGAGGCTTCATTTGCCCATCACTACTGTCAGCTGTTGAATGAATGAGAGTCACGTCCCGCTTGTTTACTTCGAACCGGAAGATGCTCCCACTTTTGACACAAGGTCTCATGGGGCGTAGGAAACTTGTGGATAAGTTGTATTCGTTGTATTCGTCACAGTGTTTGTTGTCCGGTCTCGTCAATGAGTAAGTGCGTTCCTACCTTCCTTTTGTGGATATATGTGTGGATTACATTAAAGACTTCTCATTGCATTTCATCTTCGTGTTGTGCCTTTCCTCTCACAAACTGTGAAAATTATAGTAAAAGTGTAGTAACCATGTATTTTTGGCACATTGATTAACATTTGCATAACCATAGTTTAACTACAAATACCATGGTTAAACTATGGTTAGTGTAGCAAGACCATGTTTAACCCCCTGGAGTCGACAAACGCTCCGGCTCAGTTTGTGACAGTTTTTTTGGATAACCCCTAAAGGAATTTCAATTACGTCATTTTTGATCATACAGCTTAGAGCAATACATCAGTCTATAAAGGATCTACTTTTATTTGTATACACTAACAATAACAACAAAACTTTGTGCTTTCATAAAAGAAAATATTTGTGGTCACCATGGTTTAACAATAGTAACCTTTTTTTTTTTTTTTTTTGGTTTTATTTGTAGTAAAACCATCCTCATGGTTAATTTTCATAAGGGTAACCACAACCTGTTATGGCAGGGGTGGGGAACGTTGATCTGGAGGGCCGGTGTCCCTAATCAAACACACCTGAACAAGCTAATCAAGGTCTTCAGGATACAGGTTGGTATTTTTTTTTTTTTCAGGGTTGGAGCTAAACTCTGCAGGGACACCGACCCTCCAGGATCAACGTTCCCCAGCCCTGTGTTATGGCTTACTGTACATGTTATTTAAATTGCAGCTTCTTCTTTGCCGCGCACCTTTTTTAGTGTGTTATGTAAAGGAATGGCTATGTGTTTAATTATATTCATTTGATAGGAAAAAGAGTTGGACACCAACTCTGCACCACAGCTGCTAATAGTGACTTCAGCACTAGATCAATTAGTTTCGATTTGATTCGATTCATCAATCAGCCGTGTTCAGCATGCTGTTGGGGTATTATTGGAATTCTATGCAGGGAATCAATGAAGGCGAAAGCTCCCTGTCATGAGGACTACAGAGGTGAGGCTGGAGGAGTTTACCGGATAATCTCAGACGCAAGTTTCCATCACTTCAACACGTGGCTGCACACGTGCCAACTTCTCGGGCTTGTGAATGTTTGCGGGGGTCAGAGGAGGAGAGACAAAGAAGAAAAACCCAGGGAGAACAATGCAAGTAGAGCTCAGTTGTCTGTCTGTCTCTCTTTGTCCTTTGTCAAGTCGCTGTTGCCGTTCGCAACTCTCAAACATCTAGAACAGAAAACCTTTTGATTGCAGCTCCAGTGTGAGACAAACGTGGTCTGCCTGCACATTGCATTCTGTGTTTGCCAATGTGACTCCCCATGTGCCATGTGACTTAGGTAGGAGCACCGTATTAGACCACAGAGCCGTCCCACTGTCTCCAGCGTTCAATGAATCGCTTACATAACCCTGCATAGATTCATAGCTAGTCAAAATGCCACCCGCTACACATACCAAATAACCCAGCCTGTTGAATCAAAGCTATTTGTGGAGAAGCTGCAAATTGTTGATCAGTGTTATCCGTTTCTGGAGCTGCTGTCTAATTTTCACTCAATTAACCTTTTACAAAAGAAAGAAAACATTTTTTAGGAACACGGTGATGGCAAGATTTTTCATCTTACCCTTCCAAGTAAATGTCTTCCCTGCCTAAATGCCAGTGCCTGTGTCCTTTATGAGGAGAAATAACCAATCGGCTTAATGATTCTAAATATTCCGCTGTGGAGCAAAAGACTTAATTATTCTTCTTGCAACATCTAATTAACAGGCGTTTGTTTTAATTAGCATTTGAAAACATTTTTTTTTTTTTTTTACATTTGTAGAAATAGAATAAACAATTTAAGAAGATTATCCTTGTAAATAAGCCACATGATAATCACCTGCTCTAATTAAACACACTCTTATAGATGTCTTCTGATATTCCATTCTGGGGGAAAAATGTTCAAAAAGATTAAGCATTTTAGTTAGCAATAAATGGTATCCTAAACTTTCTATTTTTCAGCCATTATTAAACAATACCCGTTGCAATAACAGCACGCAATTAAACCCAGTGCTGAGTTATTAGTCTTGTTTGCTAAATCAAGCATCACTATTACAGTTTGCACTAAAGACATGAATTGCACCACAGCTTTTTTATTTTATTTTATCTGGGAAATCACAATTTGAACCTGAAAGATGATAAAATCCCAGACATTTTTGTTTCAGTTTTATCAGCTTTCTGTGGACAGTATAAACCAATGTTAGATAAGAGATCAGAAGAGGTTAATGTTAATACACAGTGACCATAACTGCTTTATTTTACTTTTTTTTTTATTTTTACTTCATCAAAATGGTACGAAGTTTGGTAAGGGATTTGAGACTTGCTATGTAAAAAACTAGTACTGTTTCTAGCTTGTTCTTACTTATAGCTTTTTTATTTTATTTTATTTTTGAGATATCAACCTCAAATTTGGAACATTACTTTTTTTTGATTTATGGTTTTGATTTTCATGCAGTTTTAAAGTAAAACATATTGTGGAAAATATGTATTTCAAATAAAATTTCATTTTCCATAAACTTATACTTCTATAACTTTTGTCAGCAATAATCTGCTTTACTTTCTTTAAAATAAACCCAAGTTAAGTCTGTGCTCCAAATTCACAATTTACGACAGTTTAAATGGGAAATTTCATTTTCAGGTTTATGCTTAAAAAGTGGTAAAAATCGATCATCAACTATTCCAGCTATTTAAATAGAATTTAGTACCAAAAAATATCTCAAAAATAATAGTAATACAAATAAAAATGTAATATATATATTATATTATGACATCAAGTTTGCATGTACAAACATCATTCATGTTTGTTTTATAACAATGTAAAAATCAACTGTGTGTTTTTAGTCTGATTTTATTGTCAGTTTTAATAAAGGTATCAGAACTAGGCCTGTCAATCGATCATTTGCATGCTGTTGCTGCAGAATCTCAGACATATGGTACTTTCAGCTTGAATTGAAATTACAGTACATACAGGTCAGGTGATCTGAATTGCATGTACTACATAATGTTCTTTCTTTATAATTTAAATTTGACCTTGTCAGAAAGTGATGGCGTTGAGGACAAATGAACAAGTCTCACCCAAATTCTGTAGTATTTGCTACAAGTGAAGAATAATCTATGTTGGGCTTTGCTGAAATGACAAGCGATGCCATTTTTCTTCATTTTTGGATGACTCATTGTGTCAATGTTATCTGGGCCCACCAAGCTTTCTTCACATGTAATCTAAAATGGCTCCTTCATCCAAAAGAACAGGCTGAATGGGCACAAGTAGGCCACATCCTCACTATTCTTTGTGGCCGTGCCAAGAAAACCCACGTCAATCCTGTGTGACTCACCGAGTATCTCCCGCACAGATAAGCAGCATTACATTTTCTTTACTTTAAAGAAGCTGACGGTAAACATTTGTAAATTAAGACTTCCTGATTTGTACTTTACAAAAAAATACTTTGAAAGTGAATGGAAACTTTGCTGTCAAGCTCCAAAAGCAGCATCAAGTCAAGTCAAACCACCTCTATTTATATAGTGCTTTATAGTACAGTATAATACAGATTGTGTTCAAGCAGTTTTGCAGTGTTAAACGGGAAAATAGTGTGTCAATGATACAAACAAAATTCAATTCTGCTGTAAAGCAGCTGTAAAAAGAGGACAGTAGTCAATTTTCCAATGTCAGGTCATTGTTGATTCAGTGATGTTATCGTCCAGCTCAGTTCAGCTCTCTTCAAATAGTGTCTGTGCAATCAAGTCGACAATAATGCCAAAAATGTGGTTAAACATAACATAAAAAGAGACCTTCCATATGACCTGATCTCAAAGAACAGGAGATCTAGGAGTCAAGGAAGGTTATAAAAAAAGTAAAATAATAATAAAATAAAATAAAATAAAATAAAATAAAATAGAAAATATACACAGTATCTGTGCGTAATCAGCATAGCTCGGAGGTTTCAGTCTTGCTCTTTGGGGCCACATTCATGCTGCGTTCAGCTTCAGCACACCTGCCTTGATGTTTCCATTGTTCCTAAAGACCTTAATTAGCTGGTTTAAGTGTTTATAATTAGGGATGAATTTAAACTCTGCTGGAAAGTGGCTCTTGGACACCCCTGCCATAGCAATTTCGGTAACACTTTGGTATAGGGATCAATTCACACTGTTAACTAGTTGCTTATTATCATGCATATTACTAGCATATCCACTGTTTATAAGTACTTATAAAGCACATATTCTGTATGACCATATTCTACATCCCTAATCCTATGCCATACCTAAACTTAACAACTACCTTACTAACTATTAACAAGCAGCAAATTAGGAGTTTATTAAGGCAAAAGTTGTAGTTATTGGTTTGTTAATAGCAAGAATTGGACCTTAAAATAAAGTGTGACTACAGTTTCATCAACTACAGTTGTGCATCTATGTTAACTTTGGAAACTGATTGATATTGGAGCATAATAGAGCATAATACTTTTGATTGATTGATTGATTGATTTACTGATAAATCAGTAGAGTAACTCTGATGCTTGAAAGGTGTAATTTCAACCCAAGATACCTTAATGATCTAGAATTTGTTAATGTACCACTGAAGTGTAGTTGAAATGGTAATGTTGTTTCAAAACATCAGATTGCAACAATGATTTTGTAATGGTGAAATTACATATCAACTGTATTTTGTTGTTTCAACAAAAGCAATTAGAAAATAAAACACTTTAGCACTGATTCAACAGTAACACATTGGTATTGGGACCAGTTCACACTGTTATGCATGACCATATTCTACATCCCTAATCCCACCCAAATACCTAAATTTAATAGCTACCTCACTATTAGCAAGCAACAAATTAGGAGTTTATTGAGCCAAAAGTAGTTAATGGTTTGTTAATAGCGAGAACTGGACCTAAAAATTACGTGCGACCGATTCAACATTTCTAGTCTTTTTAATCATTTCTACAGTAGAAAAAGACAAATCAACATTATAGTAAAACATTTTTCAATTCAATTACCATCATTAACATTCTTCAATTGCTTTTTGTTGAAAACGTCTCAGGTTACGTATGTAACCCTGGATCACTTAGAGAACGAGACGCTGCGTCCGAAATGCTAGGGGAACGCCTGCAGCAAGACCACGCTCTGAACACGTGTAATCTGTCCAGTGAAAGGGCGAGACATCAGGGGCGTGTGACCTAAGCGACCAGGAAGCTTAAAAGCATGTGCGGCGGAGCCGGCGTCATCTTCAAGGGATGAAGCGAGCGCTCGCAAGGATGCCGGAAGTATGGCTCGAGACACAGCGTCTCGTTCTCTCGAGGAACCAGGGTTACATACGTAACCTGGGACATTCCCCTTCAGCAACTCGAGCTGCACCGAAACGCTAGGGTAATGAGATGCCCACGCTACCAGACTTCCAAATCCCTGCCTAGTATACAGCTAGGGCAGGAGAAGAGAGGAGAGAGGGGAGATCAGAAGACTCGTAGGCTAAGGAAATGGCATCAATGATCCTCCTGCGGAGGGTCTGTTTAGAGGCAGGGAGACCCCTTTTGGGGGGACCATAGCAAACTAGCAGTTGGTCCACCCTTCGCCACAGGGCAGCTCTGTGGACGTATGTCAGCTTTTGCACCTCTTTGTATGAGGAGCTAATACACGGCTGGGGCTACTCACGCCCAGCAGCCGAGGAGCCAGAGCGGGGAGTGACGTACCACTGGAACGCCGCCGCTTGCTTCCGCGCCTCCTGGTACCTGTTGACGACAGAAAACAGGCCAGAAGGCGTGAGCGGGGCATCCAGAAAGAACCACGTAACCACGCTCACCCAACCCCACAAGATTGCCACAATCCGAGGCGGGCTGAAACAAGCGGGCTGAAAATGGTCTTACCCACAACCTCGAAACCTCAGCGTGGAGGTCATGGAAGAAAGGAAGGGTCCGACGTGGAGGTAATGGCTTGCTCCGCAGAAAGCGTTCGTCTAACTTGCTCTTTTTTGCGGTTCAGCCTGCTCCTTGGTGGGCCAATTGATCTTTAACTTACCACCTCCAACAGCTCCTCATACTGGGGTGATTGAGGGAGTGGCTCCTCAACAACACTCTCCACATCGACCTCCTCGGAGGACGATAGGTGGAGCTAAGAGCCCGTTTCACGGGGGGAAGTAGCCGCAGAGCGGGTTTCCGATCTCGCAGAACGGGCTGTGGATCTGGCGGGTGGGGAAGGAGATAGGGGATGACCCGTCTCCATTGTCTCCAGCAGATCCAACTGCGAACCCCATGAGTGCAGCTACCGCTTCGCCTTGGTGGAAGCGGGGCCAGCACCACGGGGAATACTGGTGAAGACTCCCTCCTCAAAGAGAGCCACCCGGGAGTGGAGTGTCCGCAAAGGAAGACGCTCACAATGCGGGGAGTCTATTGAGAGCCGACTCAGCGTGCTCCCAAGCAGACCACGCACAAGCTGTAGCGCGATCTGCTCTTGTCACTCTTGCCCTTGCTGACAGACATGTCACCCTCAAAGAAAAGTTGTGCAAACTGGTAAGAAAAAACAGGGTGAGAGACACAAACACAGAGCACTTCACTGAAAGACTGAATCTGACGCCGGCTTTCTGGTCACTTACGTCACCCGCCTGAGATGTCCCGCCCTTCCATTGGACAGATTACACATGTTCAGAGTGTGGTCTCGCCGCAGGCGTTCCCCTAGCGTTTCGGACGCAGCTCGAGTTCCTGAAGGGGAACTACAATGTTTGATTTTAGTTTGAAAATGTTGACCCAAAATTACTATGCAACAATGATTCAGTGACATGAATATTGACAATTTGACTTTTGATAAATGTCCTCATCTTCACTGTTAACTGAGGACACAAAAGTGGTGTTGAACCAACATCACTTGTAACACTGATTAAATGCAATTAATGTTGATGCATTTAAGTGGTTGCTTACTATCTGAGGTATGCTGAGTTTAAAAGTGGCTGAATTAAAAAAAAAAAAAAAAAATGTTATTTACAATTTAATCAATGCAATTTACAGTCATAATCTGAGTTCAGTATTCATTGTATTCTTTAAAATGTGATTTAACTCATTATTTTGGTAACACTTTAGTATGGGGAACAATTTTCACTATTGTCTAGTTACTTATTAGCATGCCTATTATTCACATATTGGCTGTTTATTACTACTTACAGTATACAGCACCTATTCTGCATGACCATATTCTCCATGTCTAATCCTACCCAAAACCTGAACTTAACAACTACATTACTAACTATTAGTAAGCAGCAAATTAGGAGTTTAAGGAATAAGCCGTAGTTAATGGTTTGTTAATAGTGAGAACTGGACCTTAAAATATAGTGGGACCAACATTTTTTATATCAATTATTTGTTTTTGATAGATTTAAATGATAGATTGACATTTTGTGTCATACCGAGTGATGTGCTTTGCTACACAGAGGAGTTTAGATGTAAAATAGTGCTTCACATTAATGTATACTCAAAGGGTTGAAGACATTTAACACATAGACGAATAATACTAATCTGTGATTAGCTTGAATTCATATACAATTCACTATTTTTGTCATGTTAAAGATGCTGCCAAAAGAATCAAACTTGTATTGAATCCAAAAGATTTCTTGTAATGTACTGTATTTTGTCTCAATAACTAACGTATGCTCTGCAGAGTTTTATTAAGACATTTGTCCATGAAAAATACATAAAAAACATTTACATGGATGCACAAGTAAGAAGTGGATTTTTTAATTTGGGGCATTAGCTCACAAAAGGACACGCTACAGTATTAGAGTGATATTTCTAGGATTTTATATTCACATGATGGTGTGGGAAACTCATTCTAGATTGTCTAGAACATTTTAAACAAATGGCTCTGCAAAACTCACAATTACATGGCTGATTGAATTTGGCTAAGAGGAAAAATTAATTCTAATGGAAGCCGAAGTTGACAAGCATTTAAACACGTGCATAGAGTGTAGTAATAAATCATGCACACGTCAAATCATGCATTGCCGCCTTCCTATCATATATTTTACACGCATGTGCTGTAAAATGTGCAACATAGATGCAGGCATGTGTGCGTGTAACACCACGTGACCTTACAACATATGCGTCGGTTCATATCACTAGGCATCTGTCCAGCACACATGTCCTGTTTTTTAAACCAATGCACAGATCAAAGCCTCCTCAAAATATCCCTAGCTGAGCTGACGCGTTGGCTGAGGTCATAGCATGAGGCGGTAGATTTGGACATCCCTTCTCCTCATGTGTTTATCTCACACTGGCTTTAAGATCACTACTTGGCACGAGTGAAGCGCTTGCCATCTGCTAGAATACTTGCTGGGTCTCCACAGGACAACTTCATGCTTTTCAAGCCAGTTTTAGTCGTCTTTGGCCCGAGCCCATGCCAGGTGCTCTGTCAAACCGGAGCCTGAGAGGAGACGGCAACCTCGGAGATAATTACACTGATCTTACACATCACAATGCCAGTGGATCTAAAAAAGGCCTCCAAGGGGACATTACAAGGGGAGTTTAAAGTTTTCACTGAGTAAAATTAGAACGCCAAACGCTGTATGAGAAATCCAAAAAGGAATTTGAAAATCTTAAAAAGGAATATTGTTTTTTTTACTTGATTGTGTCAGGATGACTATAAATAAAGGGGTCAGACTTTAGTTTTGGGACAATTTCTCACTATTTTCTATGATTTTGTCTCAATAAACTCCTAATTTTCATTAATAGTTAGAAGGGTAGTAGTTGAGTTAAGGTATCAGATTAAGGGATCTAAAATATGCAGAATAAGGCATTAATATGTGCTTTATAAGTACTAAGCCAATATGCTAATAATATTAAACCAGTTCATAGTGAGAACTGGTTTTGAAAACAAAATGCTATCTTTTCGATATTACTATCCACGATGGGGCCTCTGTTCTGAATATGTGCTTTATTTGATGTAAAAAGTTTGGACATGGTATTATACGGCAAATTATTATAATTCACGCCAAATTATTATTTGTGCATTAAAAGCATAGTTGTTTACTTTGGATTTTTGATGCAATGTTGTGCAATTGTATTGTGCTTTAACTACACACAAAGCATTTTATTTCTTAGCAAGTACCTCATGACTGATGGAATACCTATGGTGAGAACAACTGTTCCTATCATAATATGTCACGACACATCTTAATACATGAGTGTAAAAACTGTGTGCTAGCAGGGTGAAGTCATTGTTGGGTCTGTTCACAGGCATCATGTTGAGAGCATGTGCTCGAAATAAAAAAGCTGCACATCTTCTCAGTGGATGACACATTGCCCGGCAAAAGCTACAGTGCGCTCTTGCTGCGCGCAAATATTGTGTAATTATGTGTTAATCTGCCATAATCTGGTCTAGTGCCAGTTTCACACATTTCACCTTTAATGACCTATTAGCCCAAAAAAGAGTTAAGTAACACATTAGCAAAAATGCATGGTTTTATTTAGTTTTTTGAATTGTCTGTGATCGGAGAATCCCTACTCCAACCCACACACACCAACATAATCATCTTATTCACACATGTACTCACATTTGCCATTAAAGGATCAGTGACTCCTTGCGTAACTAATGCATATAACTCCCACTGATGTTTGTATAAATAGCAATTTCTTTTCTGGCAGAAAAAGAATAATAAATGGGAAATGTAAGTAGAGAGCATAGGTTTTCACATGTGGGCAGGCATCTATATTCAGATTTATCTCTATACGCCACATTAAGTGATGTCTTGTTTAATATTGCACAGGGCTAAATGTGGGCTCTGAAATACAAACTGCTTCAGAGAACTAAGGCAATAGCATGATTTACATGCAACTCATTGTGACTCCACAGAGATGTAACATCTGCAATGTGTTATGAAAGTTACACACTTTTCATTTTAACCTTGAAAAGGCTAGTATGACAGTATAGCAAGACTGAATTTAAACATTCTTCTGTATAACCTTTAGAGCATTTATTTTTTTCAGCAGCCCTAATGTGCTTATCTGCATGTAAAATCATCAAAAGAAAGATATGCACTGCACATAAAAGGAGTTTTAAAAATGTATTAAAGTTTTGCTTAAATATTGTTCTTCAGGCTTTTTATTTTATTTTATTTTTTTTATTTTTATTTTTTTACATAATAAAATCTGTTACATAATTACAGTTCCTGTAAAATTGCTATATACTGGCAATTCTTACGGCTCAGATTCTAAAGACTGGGTTTCACTTGCTCTAGGGTTGAGAAGAAGCACTGATCTATGATGTATAAAATTATTATTTTTGTTAGTTACACACAGCCAGACCTTTGACTGAACATCTGAGGCTGAAACTATCCTGTTGTTGGTTTATAAAACTTCACATAAAGACAAACAGCAGGGACAATCCAGCAGCCCGGAAATGGTATGAATTACTTTAACACCCAACACTGACTAACAGAGATATATTGTAATCAATGTAGGATCAATACACTCTCAAAAGGGCCGAGCAATGGGTTTGTTGACAAGATCCATAGAACCGCTGATAGCACAATTGAGTGTTTTTGCTCGATAAGAGACTATCAAAACTACATGTATGAAAATTATACAAGATATAAAAAACATTAGAACAAGGTTGTCCAAGAAAATTGCTGAAGATGAAATATGCAGTAGTATTTCACACTGCAAGACACTAAATGGCTGTGTTTCCAATCAAACTGTATTTTAGCACAAATTCACCTGTTTTTTAGTAGATGCTATAGCCAATGTAGAACAAAACAGACAGGCTGTACAAAAGAAGAGAAGCTGCAATCCCTAAACAACTACATGTGCAATGACTGAAATGTCTGTTTTCATCTTAAACAAACTCGCATTTGGATTGGTAACGACAGTCCCACATCATTTTGTGACAACACATACAATACGACATTGTCATTACTTTTATGCCTGCTAGAGGGCACTTAACTTTAAAACGTAACTAAGGTCAAAAGCTATTTGCACATTAAACCTATGGGGTTGTTCTTTGGAGGAGCACAGTCTTTTATTAGAGGTTAAATTGTAACTTGCTGTCTATTTATAAAAATAACTGCCCTTAACTTTAACGTTTATTAGCAATACCCTGTCAAACTCTTAGATATAAAACCCCTTAGAAAGCTAGCAAGGATGTTAGGTTATACAGTATTTTCAAAAGTGCACAAAACAAATGCCAATTATCAACTGATCTGTGTCATTAATAATTATGTACCTGAAGAAAAACAAAACCCACCCAATTGTATAATTATATATCTCCCACACTCTATAATTTAATCCGAAATAGTACTAAAACGGAATTTATTTGACAGTTTAACAGCCTCAGATTCTCGATGAGCTGCACTACAGGTGGAATAGTGTTTGTGCTGCACAATAAAAGGCTGATGACTGTTTTCAAAATGACCTTTAACGCTACGAAATCCGCTGGGGCTGCATCAAAAATCTTTATTTTGTGCAAGTAAACACAAGCTGATAGCTGTTATAGTACCACACAAGAAGGAAATCCCATTGAGAAAGTTTGGCCTTTAGAAAGATACCTCTCTCTGAGGAAAATGTTTAAACTGAGATTACAAAAATAAGAAATATCAAAGGTGCAGATCTCAAGATATTCACCAGGAATGCTGCACATTTAAAAAGGTCACGATTTGCTATAAACCTCTGGATTGGAAAGGATTGATATGGTAATGGGCTTTCTTGCTGTTTTTATGACAAACTGTTCAGATCTGTGAAAGGATATAAAGTATCGGTGTGAAGCAGAATGTCTGTGCAGTGCATGAACTTTAAACTTTTCAATTGTATACCATCTGAAATCTGATTGGAATAACATAAAGAAACTTGGTTACACTTTATTTGAAGGTGCACATGTTACGGTGTAATTATACATTTAAGTACTGAGTAATATTACATAACTACATGTACTGAGTATATGGTTAGGGTTAGGATTAGGGTTTAGTTTAGGGTTACTTGCATGTAATTATGCATAATTAATTGTTATTAATAATATGTACTTAGTTATTACTTATTATTATAATAGTTCTCGTAACGTGTAACAAGAACACCTTAAAATAAAGAGTTACCAGAAACTTTCAGTCACACTTTTTTTTTCAAGTATTGAGTAATATTTATTAACAGTATCTACATACTATAGTTTAGGGTACTGTAAGTGTTGGTGTATTGTAAGTTGCTTGTTGCTTGCATTTACACATAATTTACTGTTATTACTGTAATAAATACATGTAATGTGTAACAAGGACACACATGATTGATCTCTAAAGCAGGGGTGCCCAACCCTGTTCCTGGAGATCTACCTTTCTGCAGAGTTTCCAACCCTGATCAAACACACCTGTCTGTAATTATCAAGTGCTCCTTCAGATCCTAATTAGTTGGTTCACTTGTATTTGATCAGGGTTGGAGCTGAACTCTGTAGGAAGGTAGATCTCCAGGAACAGGGTTGGGCACCCATGCTCTAAAACATTAAACAATGTAATTTTAATTTCTGCTATGAAAAGCAAAGGGTGGGGCATGCATCTTCTCCAAGCTGGACCTGTGGAGCACGTCTAACCTCGTTCGGATCCGGGAAGGCGACGAGTGGAAGTCGGCATACCGACAGCACTAGAAACTGCCAAAAATCTGTTAACGTACATCTTCAGGAATTACGGAATCCCAGAGTCTGACCGGGGCCCACAATTCATTTCCCACATCTGGAGAGCCTTCTTCCTGCTGTTAGGGGTCATGATAAGCTTGTCCTCTGGCAACCATCCCCAGACTGAGCGAAAGATCCAGGAGCTTAGACGTTACCTCCCAGCATGCTGTCACGACGACCAAAACAGGTGGAGCCGATTCCTCCCTTGGGCCAAGTATGCTCAGAATTCCCTCCGGCAGAACCGGCCCCCACTCTTCCCATGGACAGAAGAGCCATCAGAGGTTCCAGCTGTGGCCTACTGGTTCTGAGTGAGCGAGACAGTGTGGAACTCGGCTCACGTCCACCTCCAACATGCAGTGCGGAAGACCTTTGCAGATGCCCGGCACTCCTACACTCCCACATACCACCCTGCACCTCCGCCTGGCCTGCAAGAAGCTGAGTCCGCCCTACATCGGTCCATTCACGATATAGAGGCAAGATCAGTGAGGTTACCTACCAGCTCCAACTTCCACCGAGGTAACGAATTCACCCCACCTTTCACGTTTCCCTCTTTAAACGCTTTTCTCACTCTGGACCAGGACCCACCAAACCAGATGAACCTCCTCCTCCAGAGATCCTCGACCAAACGTCCATCTATCAGGTCAGAAACATCCTGAATTTGCTGTGGTGGCGGAGTGGCCGGCTGAGGTACCTAGTTGACTGGGAAGTATACGGACCAGAGGAAAGATCCTGGGTGGCCCGGGATGACATCCTTGACCCCATGCTACTGGAAGAGTTCCACCATTCCCATCCTGATTGTCCCACACCCAGGATCTAAAAAAAACCCATTTATTATTTAATTAACATTTATTCAACTTGTAATTTTTTTTTTAAACATATTAATAAATGTTAATTTCCAACCTATTTTGGATTCATGTTTAGCAAGAAATTTTTAATTTTTAAGCAATAGTTGAGTTAAATAAAACTACCCAGAAGGCTGGGTTAAACATTTAACCCAATCACTAGGTCAAAGCAACCTAATTGCTGAGTGTGTCCATATTTTACCCAGCACTGGGTTGGTTTTAGTTTTTAACCCAGCATTTTTAGTGTGTGATAGGAGTATAACCTTCCCCCACACTTTTATTTCAATAATTTCCAGCTAACTTTTCCAAAGTTACTATAGTCTTTGCTGTGACTTGAATATAAAGCCTTTCTGGGTGCCTTGTGCCACTAGTTTAAGTGTGTCAGCAACAGCGCTTATACTGTCTTTCTGTAAAATTTCAATTTTAGGTCTAAAATTATCCAAACACTCAAGGCTTCCATATACTTATATTACACAAGTAATATTCAGAGTTAAGGATATATTTGCAGCAATTATCACCAAGAAGTGAGAGGTGCAAAATTATTCAGTAAAAATATCTTGTGTGCATAAGTTAATGCAACGCCTACAAGTTGAAACTACAACACGTTAGTTCGCCTACTCTGTACAGCTTGACAAGGCTGCAATGAACTGAAAAAAGGAGAAAGATCCATTCTCATCTTGGCTTTCACTTTATAATATGCATTTAATTATTTTTCTTTTCCATAGAGCCATACTGTCTGTATTTATTTGTAAACCAGGACCACAGTTATGCACCATCATCATTTGCATAATTGGTTACTTGTCACAGAATGATAATTTCATCTACATTTTGACCGCCAGATGTGTGAACTGCTCATTATTAAGAAGGATACAGAATGAGAGAAAAGGGAACTGCTAATGTGATGGGGGAAAAAAGGCATATCAGAAAATCTCTCAGACAAGGTAACCATAGTTACTGCAGAGCCGAGAAGAAAAAAACTCCACAGAGAGTGAAAAACAATGGAATTAAAACCTGTTTTTCTGAACTGTGTGTAAAGATTGCAAACGACTGGTGCAAAGTGACTTCCCATTGGAGACTGAATGTTGGAAGCTATAGGATGTCTCAGTGGCCTTGTTCTTTTCACATGTGCATCTGTGGAAAGAAGATGACAGTCGTGACATTCAGTGAAAGTCTGTCATCATAGATGATAAATGATGGGTGCAACCCTGAATTTCAGCCTTGAGGGAAAAGTGCATAAGACCGTTTATGAGATCTGGAGTCCAACACTGTGATACCGCTCTTTCACAGTGTCTCACATTATGCTAATTGTGTGTGGAGGAATGGTTCCCTGGAGCATCTGACAATACTCTGTAGTGTAACCACAACAGCAATTGTAGCAAACTCACCCCCTTGTCATCCAAGATGTTCATGTCTTTCTTTCTTTAGTCATAAAGAAATTATGTTTTTTGAGGAAAACATTTCAGCATTTTTTTTTTTTATATATATATATATATAATGAACTGACATGGTGCCCCGAGTTTGAATTTCCAAGATCCAGTTTAAATGCAGCTTCAAACGATCCCAAATGCGGTTGTAAAGATCCCAGCCGAGGAAGAAGGGTCTTATCTAGCAAAATGATCAGTTATTTTCATTAAAACAATACAATTTAAATACTTTTTAATCCCAAATGCTTGTCTTGTCTTGCTCTGTCTGAACTCTGTGTATTCTGGCTCAAGACAGTTAGGGTATGTCAAAAAACAATCGTATTTTCTCCCTCAACTTCAAAAATTATTTCAAAATCATCCTACATCGCTGCAGAAGTACCGACACAGTCTTTGCAAAGTGAACATGCAAAGAAGATCAAACACCCTTAACAAAAAAGGTAAAACAGCGATATAGGACGATTTTGAAGTTGAGAGAGAACATGAGATGGGAGTTTTTTGACATACGCTAACTGACATGAACCGGAAAAACACAGTCCAGGCAGAGTAAGACAAGACGAGCGTTTGGCATTAAAAAGTATATCAATTGTATTATTTGTATGAAAATAACAGATCGTTTCGCTAGATAAGACCCTTCTTCCTCGGCTGGGATCGTTTACAACCACATTTGGGATCGTTTAAAGCCGCATTTAAACTGCATTTTGGAATGAAACATAAAACATAATTTCTTTACGACTGAAGAAAGAAAGACATGAACATCTTGGATGACAAGGGGGTGAGTACATTATTTGTAAATCTTTGTTTTGGAAGTGGACTTCTCCTTTAAAGACTGATGTCTTGGCCAATAATCAGGTTGGTCAGGGTTGCCAGGTCCACAGTTTTTCCTTCACCAAACATTATTTGTAGCACACATCGAAACAAATAATTGCAAAGAGCTTTGTTACTCTTAATAAGAAAATCTCAGCTCTCAAATAATGTTCATATATATATATATATATATATATATATATATATGTAAGTGAGAACTGATTACTTTCATAACAATTGTGAACCGTTCCAGAGTTCATCTGAACTGTCAGCCAGATTGTCTTTTGAAGAGGACTTGTGTGAGGCTTGCTGACGCGTACCTGAAAACGGCTTTCACATCCACCGAATGGAAACACCATAAATGAGTGCAGAGAGACGAGCACTTGCCTTTCGGTTTAAAATGAGAGGAGGGAAAGCAAATCAATGCTCAGAGCTACATGGTGCTCTTGTCTGTTCTAGGTTTGCCAACTTCAGGAAAAATAAATGGCAGCACCTTATTTTAATGTTACCTAGTTGCACATTAATTTTAAACTTCATTTAGTGCTCCCAGAAAAAAAAAAGACTGACCTTTTAAAAATTGCTTCTAAATCTCTCAGTACTCCTATAACTTGTTGTCTTTCAGTTAGCACAAGGTTTTGTATTTCTTTTTGGAACTGGTTGGCCGTCATTGAAAGTTTTTGAGTGGAAACAAATAAATAAAGAAACAAAGAAAGATCTATTTGTGATAATATTGGCAATGTTCTCTCAAAAACTGAGGTGCATAAGCTCATGGTAGTAATATAGCAGAACAAGAAATTTAAGAGAAAGAGCAGGTAACTTTTCGGTATGCCAGTCATTTTTGAGATAGATGTAGTTAATTAATACTATTAAGTACTTATTTGTCTAATTACACTGTAGCAACATCACCTTACAATATCATCACTAAACAATCAGTCAATCAATCAATCAACAGACTACACTCTGGTTATTTTCAGGAAAATATTGACAATATAAAGATGCTCTGATTTTTTTTTTCTTTCATATTAATGTGGTTAATGAAGTGATGCATGCATAAAAAAATAAGTCTCTGCATGACCAGATTAAATGCTAAAATCAATCTGAGACACAATCACTTTGCATTTAGCTTACTGACAGACATGTTAAGTGTAAAAATAAATGAATTTTAATGTCATACTATAGTGTCACATACTATTACACACACATCACTATAGCTTCAGCCGTGGCAAATAAACACTAGGGGCCTCATTTAAAAAATTTTGTGCAGAAGCCATCCTAAATTTAATCGTACAATAATTTCTCAAATATATACATACGTGTGATTCATAAAATGAACGCACGCACAGCAAACGCACGCACACCTTTCTTTCAGATATGAAATCTATGAACTGCAAATGATCTTGAACTTGCACACAAGAATGGTTTCAGCTCTCTGCCTTGTAAACGACTCCTTATTAATGTCATTAAACAAATAAAAGATCACCAGCCATCGTCCAAATTCTTTAATTTAGAACGGCGAGCTGCAAGAACAGCTTACTTTTCCAAAACATGCAGTACTCCGACAAGAAAAAGTGTGTATGTCTGCTCACACCCTGACGTGACGCTAAGCAAATACAATACGATTCAAATACAAGAAATAATTTCACAGTTTTTTGGTTTTCAACGCTAAAATACGAGACAATTTTCCATATGGATTTAATACGGAATGCAACTTTAATCCTAGGATGATTTCATATTATATGGCAATGTTAGTCTGTACAAAGAAATGTTCTCTATGCTGAATCACTTGTAAACATCCAACACCGGACCTCATTATTTCATCAAGACAGACTGGTCAAATCTGAGTTTTGTGCTACACTTCATAGGTCCTTACTGAAGTTCAAGTCATCCTCCTGTTTCATTTCCCCTCAGCAAAGACAATTAGAGTCGCCAGTCTCCACAAGCCTCTCAGCTCTCCACTGCCCCACAGTAATACATCTCGTTATTTTTCCACTTCATCTACATTTGGCTCATCACACGAAACAGATTGTCAAGTGAGTTGAGATTAAAATTTTCCATTAGTCAAGAGCGTGAGAGGGACGGTTGGGGAAGAAAGAAGAAAATTCACACTCTGTTTAATATGCAGTACAAAAAAGTGTGGGCGTGCAGTTAGCTAATTAGTGGTGTTTGCTAAGGCAAGTATCACTATTACTAGGCAAACCCATAATCACAAGTGCAATTACAATACAGTCAATATATTACACAGTACAGTAACACAGCACCACACAGGGTTGCGAGTTCCCAGAAAAATTTCCAGTCCAAATCCAACTCAAATTAAAGCTGCAAGCAGCGATGAAAGGGCCCTCGCACCCAGGCTCACCGCCGCCCGGTGGCTTTAGGAAAACAGAGAACGGTGGGCAGTATGCTTTTAATATATTAAATATAGGAAGAATGTGTCAATCATTAATGTAAATGTGAAAAATGTAAACACGTTAAATGTAGATCAAGTTACATTCTTTTGCCAGCAGTTGGCACTATGATTGAAACTGAATAGTAGCTTTAAGACATGTTCAGGCCAGTACTCTTATCAAACGTGAAGTTTGAGGCAGATCGGACATTGCATGTTTGAGTTTGTGTAAAACAAGTCATTTCCTGTTGCCAGCAGGTGGCGCTATGATTGTAACAGAATATTGGCCATTACATGTGTTCAGGTCAGGACTCTTATCAAACAAGTGAAGTTTTGAGCAGATTGGACACTGCATGCATGAGTTACAACAAATTCCGCTTTCATGGCATTAATAGTATGCATTAGCACATAGTAAGTGCTGCTAGCATGTTTCTAGCATGTTCAGCACAAAATGGCATATTTTGCTGTGCTTTTAATAGTCCATCACAGTGTTAAACGTTACTTTCCTGTTGCCAGCAAGTGGCGCTATGACTATAACCGAATATGGGCATGTAGATATCTTCAGGCCATGCATGTTTGAGCATGTTTTTAGCAAGTTTACCACTCAATGGCTTATTTTAGTGTGTTGCTAATAGTGTATCACAGTGTTAAACATATCACTTTCCGTTGACAGTAGGTGGCGCTATGACTATGACTGAATATTGGCACATAAATGTGTTTAGGCCAGGACTCTTATCAAACATGTTAAGTTTGGGGCAGATTGGATTGCATGCCTGAGTTACAGTAACTTCCTGTTTCACTGAATTAACCCTTTCACACGTGAGTTTAAAATATTCTGGTTGAGCCCCCAGGGTGAGTTTTTTTAGACGACCATTATTTTAGAATGTATCGCCTTATTGTTTCCATGGTGACGCGTCGTGTTTGTCACGTGACACAACGCAGCCACAATAGCGCTGTATGACACATGTATAACTTTTATATTGTCTTTCCTTTTTTATTATTAATATTCACAAATGTGCTAACTGTATTATGAAATATCTGATATTCCGATTCTGAAATATGTCCAAGTAAATGTATTTGGAGGTTTAAACACTTTTATAATGAGCGTGTTAGTTGATCTATGCCGAGTGATGGGCACCGCCATGTTAGTTCGCGCTGAATCCGAGCTGTGGGATTTACAAGACGCAAATTCATCCACTCCTCCCGAAAAACATTAAAGTAAGTATCTGGTGAGCTGGGAGAAGAGCAGAGTAAACTTTGTAGTTACCTACACAATGTGTATATGATATCAAAAAAATATCGTCAGATAACATTTGCAAGGACCATTACTGCCACTTCCATAGACATCGATGTGTATTTTGCAAACTACAAATGCATCGTTTTACTAGGACTTATGTGTATTTAAATGTATGGAACCCAAAATAAGCATTATATGGTTGAAAACACTGAATAGTTGCGATAATATGACAAGCGCTCAGCGCGTCCAATCTGGCTCTGTGCTAGCCAAAGCACCAAAGCAGATTTAAATTCAGCAGTTGATCACGTGATGCACTGAACGTTCGAATCACACCAGTGTGATCATACACGTGAAAGGGTTAATAGTATGCTTTAGCACTTAGCTAAGTGTTGCTAACATGTTTTAGCATGTTGCTACCCTATTTAACACTTGCTGATACTTTTTAATATGTTGCTAGGCATCCATAACAGTATTAAATATGTCACTTCCTGTTGCCAGCAGGTGGCGCTCTGACTATAACTGAATATGGGCATGGGCATGTGTTCAGACCAGGACTCTTATCAAACATGTTAAGTTTGGGGCAGATTGGATGTTGCATGCCTGAGTTACAGTAATTTTCTGCTTCATTGTATTATTAGCATGCTTTAGCACATTAGCTAAGTGTTGCTAGCATGCTTTACTATGTTTGTAGCATGTTGAATGTTAAGTTTGGGGTAGATTGGACATTGTATGAATGAGTTACAGCAATTTCCTTTTTCTTTGTATTAATAGCATGCTTTAGCTCTTAGTAAGTGTTGCTAGCATGTTTTAGCATGATTCTAGCATGTTGCTAGCCTATTTAAAACTTGTTAACGCTTTTTAATATGTTGCTAGGAGTCCGTAACAGTGTTAAACATGTCACTTCCTGTTGTCAGCAGGTGGCGCTATGACTATAACTGAATATGGGCACTGGCATGTGTTCAGGACATGACTTTTATCAAACGTGTGAAGTTTGAGGCAGATTGGACATTGTTTGCCTGAGTTACAGCAACTTCCTTTTTCATGGCGAAACATCGAAAACTCAAGATTTTCGCAATTTAGCATCGCAAAGACCTTATGATAACACTCAGCAGATTTGAAGATGATCGGATTAAAACTGTAGGAGGAGTTCATTAAAGTACGAGGCCTGAAAATGGCAAAAACTGCACAAATCATACAGGAAATTCAATATAACAGACTTCCTGTTGGGTTTCGGATGTTGTGCCAGGAGACTTTTTTGTAGGTACTGGTGTGTTACATGTGTGTACCGAGTTTCGTACATGTATGTGAAACGTAGCTCGAGGCGCACTCCATTGAAATTTTATAGGTGGCGCTATTGAGCCATTTTGCCACACCCACTTCTGAAACCCACATCAGATGTAAATTTTCACCAGGTCTGACGCGTGTGCAAAGTTTCGTGAGTTTTCGAGCATGTTTAGGCCCTCAAAAATGCAATTCACTTTGGAGAAGAAGAAGAAGAAGAAGAAGAAGAAACAGAGCAATTCCAATAGGGTCCTCGCACTGCAGTGCTCGGGTCCTAACTAGCCCAACCGTCCAAACACAGTTGACAGCTGTGGGATTCCAATAAAGGGCCTTAAAACAGTGGTCTCAAACTCAATTCCTGGAGGGCCACAGCTCTGCAGGGTTTAGCTCCAGCCAGCTCCAACTCACATCTGCTTAATAGTTTCTAGTAATCCTGAAGACCTTGATTAGTTGGATCAGGTGTGTTTGATTAGGGTTGTAGCAAAACTGTATTTAATATTTTTTTATATTTATTTATACATTTTAATTATTCTGTGATTTTTATTTAAATAATATGGATAAATTATTTGAATGACATTTTAGCTTGCTTATATGTAGTATGTGTACATTTAATTGTTTAATCTTTATTTTATTCCTGTACAGTTACTATAATTTTGGTACTTTAATTTTGGATCTTACCATCACTTCGTACAATACGTTTTAAATGTGAGTGAGAAACATGAATAACACTGTCACAATGTGATAACTTTGTGTTGCCAGGTATTTATTCCAAGGATCAATTACACCTGAGTAAAGGATCTCCATTCATTTTTCTACAGAAACACTGTCCATAGTTAAAAAACCCATATGTGGTACAATAAAACTTAAAAAACAATTGCCAAAGTGTTTAAGGGTAATTTTGCAAGAATGTAACCACCTAAATCAATGATTAAATAAAAATCCAGGTAATGTACCATAGAAATATGATTTTGTTATATTTTTGACTGTTATGGTGCCACCTATGGTCCGATCTCCATAAAACTTGTTTTGCTTGTTTAGAATCATCTGTCATGTGCTGACCTAGTTTTGTGAAGTTGTGAGTTTACATTTAGGATTTATAGGCTTTTGGGTATATTTGGACACTTTTGTTTTCTAAATGACCTTGGTATAGCTACCCAAAGGGTACAACTTTTTTTTGTTTTGTTTTTGTTTTTGTTTGATAACTGTTGATCTAGAGAAGTGGTTCCCAAACTGGGGGGGGCGCGACCCCTAGGGGGGGCACGGTAAGGCTAGCGTAGAGCCGATTTTTATAGAAATTCGAAAGAGAAAACATCTGTCGCGCAGTCCGGCAGTATTCAGTGCACACCACTCAATGTTTGACGGTCCACTTAATATTCTGCTCTATGAATGTGCGTTCTGTTGAGTGGCTCATGGCCCATATGAATGCTCCACTCGCGTACCGCTTACACTCAACGGAAATACAAAGACCGCTCAAATAACGCGCAGACAGAAAATGTCTGTGTATACTTGTTCCTGTTTGCAATAGCATCGCATACTGTGCTGTAATATGCTGTAGTGCTGCTGTACTGGACAACGCTGGTAAAATGACGCTACCCTCTCGTGACGGTATGCTCTGCTCACATGCTCTGATAATAATAGCTTTGTAGGACTATACATTATTTTGATAATTAGTCACAAAAAAAGTTATATCTGATTCTGTTTCATAGAACTGAATAAAATAATATATTGAGATTTAAAAGTCATATATTTTTTGTCTAATGTTATTGTTACTTTCAATAAACGTGGTTATTTTATTGGCTTGTGATTTTTTTAATTCAGTATAATTAATATTATTGAGTTAAATTAAAAAGTCTTACAAAATGACTATATTAATTAATAAAATAATAAATAATTATTATTATTAAAGCAGTTTCAGTTTCAGCCAGGAATTTTTCGTTTCGGTACATCCCTAGATTTTTACGTAAAAAAAGAAACATTTTTAGGGTGATACAAGACCCCACTGTGAAATGATCTTGCTTCTTATACGGCTACTTGCCACATATGTAAATAATTGAACACAAAATATGAATTTCATCATATTTTATTACCTCAAGACGACGCGCAGTACCCGCTGCAGGTGCAATTGATATCAGAAATGAGAATTGCCGTTAGCCGAGTAAAGTTATGAATGAATGACGCATAGTAGTTCTGCTCTAAGCATGGACAAGTTTTTGAAAAGACAACAAGTGCCAGGTAAACGTAAAGAGTTAGGGTTAGGGTTAGGTGAGTAGATGAGTCTACTTCGAAGATCGCAACTACAACAAAGAGAAGAAAATATGAGAAAATCTGTTTAAAAACAATGAATGCTGTTACATAGTACAAAAAAATAACACATAGTAAAGCTGCATGCTTTACTTTTAATGTTTCCACTTTAAAAGTTACTAGTTCCTTGTTTAGTTTTTTTCAGTAAGTTGTTACACACTGAATTTTTATTATTACGTTTCAAATAAATCCTTCTGAAGTTGTGTTTATGTTTATGTGTAAATGCGGGGGTGGGGCTTAATTTTTTTTTTATTCTGCAAAAGGGGGACCTGGCAGAAAAAGTTTGGGAACCACTGATCTAGAGAGTCCAAAGAATCATGATAAAGTGCTTATATTGAGTTTGAGCAAAAAAGTAAAAGGACTAGTTTGCAAAGTAGTTTTTTAAGAATCAAGAATAAATAAGCAGAGGTTCGTGAGGATAAGTTGCTCAGCCTGAGGAGATCTATCAAATTATATTTATATTTTGTGGATGTGTGAAACACCACATGATTACAGGGACATAAAACTCATTAGTGCCACCTATTGGCAAATTTCTTTCAAAATTTTTACAGACCTCTAAGGCTATGAATCAACATGCTCACCAAGTTTTGTTCCAATTGTCCTCCAATAATCTTGTCTAATAGGTGCTTAAATTTCATTGGCCAACGGTGGTCATGTTGCTGGAGATACGTGAATATCCTCAAAGAGAAACTTGTAGCACTTTGGACAAAGACACAACATACAAATTTTCAAGTCATTTGGACTAATGGGTGCATAGTTATTGCGCCACCAAGTGGCCATTTTTTTTTTTTTTTTTTTTTTTTTTTTTTACTGTGACCTCAGATTGACCTCTTATATATGTGTTCAAACTTTATTGATATTCACTCTCCAGATAATCTTTCTGAACTGGTAGGTCACAAAAGTAGGTTTTTCAAAAAAATCCGAAATACCTGTCCGATCACGTTTAGGTGGAGAATGCTGATCCTTGGCCATTCTAACAATTACAATAGGATTTCAATGCTACATGCTTGAACCCCTAATAATAATGGAAATAGCCAGGGCAGGGTCTTAATCCGGGCTCACACTACAGGAATTTTAAAATCCTAACCGTTTATGAAATCTGGTTGCAGTGCACACTTAAGGAGAATCTTTGCAGATTATCTTCCCTGAAATCTTAAACATGCACACACTACAAGATTTGAAAATGGCGGCGCATCACACACTACAAGATATTATTAAGATCATCATGCCGGCGGGAGCGTCTCACGTAATCTTGCACAACAGATCGTCATTTCAGCAACTAATGTTTACAAATGTTAGTTAGCGTTATGCACTCACCCGATATGTTCAAAATTGAGATGATTTCACTCCAAAGCTTTCCTTGCTCCATGCGGTTGTGGTATGTTTTCAACATATTATACAGACAGTGTTACTACAAAACCATAAGAAGCAGCTTCCTCCATCTCCAATCTCCAACGGACCGTACAGCAGCTGTTTTGCGGTCGCGCATTGGCCGTTGTGAAAGTACTGACGTAATCATAGCCATGATCATCCCGATTTGAAATCCTGAATATCAAACGTGTTTGATATGATCGGGGTGGCCCCAATTTGTGTGAGAGCAGATCGGGAGGTGCAATCTGGTCTCACACTACCAGATAATCCGTGCCGAACATCGGGACCGATCGAGGTGCTCGACTAAATTTTTGTTTTCGATTTCTCGGGAGGGCAAAATCGGGCTAAAACTCCTGTAGTGTGAGCCCAGCTACAGTCAAATTATTTGATCACAAATGATGTAAGCAACTCAGGACACCCTAGAAACCATATATCAATACACTGAAGTCAATAACACAACCCCCCACAACATCTCAGCATTGTTTTGCATGGGCAAGTTACTGTTTTTATCTGTATGGAAAAAAAAGAAAAGTTAAAATGTCTGGTCTTCATTTAAACCTAATTTAGAAAAGGAAACCTTAATTACAATGGTGCAACGATGCTTGTGATGTCCTCCTAGCTGGCAGAAGTACACAGTCGGCTCTTTCCACTGCAATGTGAGTTACCAGGCATGCTGTGTTACTGCTGCATTGAGAAGAATGACAAGAGAAATTTCACAGCATTCTCCCAGGATGGATTAGCTCTCTGCAGCAGGCCGACTGAAAGCCGGGGTCTCTGGATGGGAGGGGGTTTAGCCAAGCCTCAGTTATCTGAAACAAAGTCACCCTGCTGGAGCAATTTGTTCTAGTGGTCTTCTGTCAGTCACAATAAGCGGCATACAGGTTGACAAGTATAGTTTAAGGTTTAATTACTGAAGGACCCAAAGCCAAAGAGACAGTCTAGGTTGACTGCATTGGTGTCACAGAAAAACAAAGACACTGTTGAGGGTGCCAGGATGAGGACAAACCTGCTGTCAGTGACGTCTTAAACATCTCTGTTACTTCTTTTCCTTTGTCCTTTCATCTTCTAAACTTGGGAAAGCAGTGTTTGTTATGGTTCCAGCTGAAAGGCTAATAACTGTGGCTAATAATATTTTATTGTTAAGTTTTAGAGTTGACAGCTGTTTACTTGAAGTAAATAATCTATGATATGCTGTGCAGTATAAACAGCCTTTGCCGTGTCTTGCATTCTGTCCCACATTCTGCAGACATTTAAATGCACTTTCACACCATACACAAAAACAAGTATGTGTTTCAAAGCCTGTATTAAGTCTATGCATACTATCAAATTTAGTTAGTTTAGATATCAAATTTTGCATGCTTAATGTATTTCAGGCTAGATGCAAGTTCTGCTGTTTCTATTCAGTAAAACTGCCTGAATCCAGTCAATTTAAGCAGTTTAGGTTACAGTTTAAGTTTTAGGTTGTCTGTTAATAAATTATTATTTGGATGTAAATATCTTGATTATCATGCAAATTAGATTTAATGATGACCAAATTTGGCTCATTGCTAAATAAGGTAACCAGGAAATCATTTTATTTTTTGTATAAAGCTGAAGATCGGTAAGGCAGCCGAAACACTGTCAGTGTGAAAGCTCAGTGCTATTGCTTAGTGAATGCTTGACACGTCTGAGGTGTGCCTGTCCTGTCAAAATGCCTGTCTTTAAAATATTTGTGTAAAGGACCGTCCTTCAGGAAAGTCAGAAAAGTGGACAGACTCCGAAGGGACCATTGTAGCGGCAATAGTTTGTCCTCTCTTCGGTGTCCTCTAGGTCTCCACAGGTGGTCTAACGGCAGATGAGACCGTTACTCACACACCTGAAACGTGTTGTGGCGTGTCAGGTGCGCAGTGGGCACGTCATTCCGGTCTGATTAAGGGTGATAAGAAAGCTGGTGTCCTCTTCAATAACGCAGAAGTTCCAGTGAGAAAAAAACACTTTTAGACATTGCCAAGAGACACAGATATGAGCTAAACAAGCCGAGAACATTTTAAAGGCATGCTGGAACAAGCTCCAGAGGACTTCCTTCCATTTTCAGCTTGTGTTGCTGAAGCCTAATGTGAGAACAAGCAAATGCTTTTTGTTTCTTTCAGTGCTTTCGAAAATCAATTGAGCTACGCGAGTACATCTATTACCAGCGTGCCAACCATCTTAGAGCAGCCTTGGTTGCTTTTTACATCAATAGTTTGTCATGCATATACGAAGCGGATATGGCCTGTACTTCCGGGAATGGGCTGATTTTTGCACTCCTTATTAAAGCGAATGGCTTCCAGGATTTAATGAGGCATTGTGCCTCTCCGTTCTCAGTGTTACTGGGTGCTCTTAAACCTTATTAGATGATAAACAACTTTATCTCCTTTTTGGCATCCAAGTAGACTTTACGCTCCTCAGAACCTCAGAATCTGAATGCTCTAAATTGTTCACCATCTGCCCACTCAATCTTTATGGAAAGTAATGCAAAGTTGTACATCCAGTCCTGTTTGGTTAGACACTTTTAATCAATGTAGATTCTTCCACTTCTTAGTCGTCTGCTTGTCAAAGAAAATCAGCCTGCTTACTGAGCAAAGGGCAGGTCAGACCAGAACCATTGTATTGATATGAAATACAACCGCCTTACTTTCAATCTTGACTAAAGAAGACATTCATCTTCATCTGTCTCCACTGACCAATCATTTAGCCCCAGTGATATGTGGCCGGATTGGCTTTGGCACTTCAGCAGCTTCCTGCGCCTGTTCCAAGCAGAGCTGGAATACGAGCCATGACTAATGGTGTAATTGGTTAATGTAAGAATGAAGGCTCCTGGAAGACTTCTTAAAACCAAGTGGCTGGCAAATTTGATAGATAATGTGAGGGGGAAAAGGTCAAACTTTTTAACAATAAAGTGCACTGTCTGAACTAAGGTGTGTGCTATAGCAGAGTGTTAAGGGGTGGTAAATAAAAATGTCATTTATAGGGCTGAATCTTGCAAAAGGTGATCTTTACTGAGCTATGTCAATATTGTGCCATTGGTCCAAATACTTATAGGGGAATTCACTAAAAAATGAATTGTACCCACTGTCATTTACTGAAATGAAAAAAAAATATGCAAGAGGCAAAATTTCTGCAAAATGATATTATGTTTTTTTTTTTTTTTTTATCCAAAACAGATAATTGTGAATCTGACAATTTTATTGCGCTGGTTGTACATATCACTGGAGTTTGGAGCTCTATTGCATTTTGAAAATAACATATTGTTAACAAAAGCAAAGTGCAATAAAAATTCATTAAAAAAATTAATTTGCTGAAGCATCCATGTAATTTTTAGCTTGCTTCTACAAGTCTTTGAGTTTGGACTTGTACTCGAGTGCACCGCATTGCAAGTTCAGTGCTGTACCGGGTGGGCTACCGAGCAAGTTTACTACATCAGAAAAGCCATATGTATATGGAGCTGGTTATGTGATGCACGTCAAAATATATTGGTTTACACTTTGGTAAAACTATTTTGAGGTTATAACATAGTAAGATGCAGCAGATTACTGTAATTTTGAATATTTTTTACAGTATTAAAAAAAATCACTATAATTCTCAAGCAGGAATGTTAAACCATCTGTTTATAACCTAAAGTCATAGAAGTTCTGACTTTTAAACCTCAGTTGAAATGCTGAGTCAGGATCTGAATGTAGTTCATGTCTGGGCTGAAGCAGCTCTGCAAAAATGAACGGATCAAACGTACTCCACAGTTGTGTGAAACAGTCATAGTCAACTACAGGGAATGTTCGTTTGTAGTTATTGCTGCAAATGAGGGTGTAACCAATTATCTCAATTATATTTGATTAAAAATGTAAAACTATGTAATAGATTGAAAAAAATTAAAATAAAAGTGTGTATTGTAACTTCTGTCATTACCAACATAGTAGTATGGAAAGGTAATACAATGTACGGCATTATTTCTTTTTTTCGAAAATTTAGTTTACCACTTGCTTAAATAAACATATTTATGCGGTAAACTGCATAAATATGAGAGTGTGTTGTGACTACTAGATCTTATTAAAATAAGATACGAGCTGATCACAACAAAATTACGCAGAAATATCACATCACAATGAATCACATCCAGTCGTCAAGCCCCGAAACACAGAAATAACATTCTCCACAACAACATAATTTGACAAACGAACGCAATACATTATTATACCAATTAGTATACTATCGCGATGCCATAGAAGAACTTTGTTTGTATAAATGGTTCCATAAAGAGCCTTTAATATCTGAAGAACCTTTCTGTTTCACAAAAGGTTCTCTGTGGCAAAGAAGATTCTTCAGATTATAAAAAAGGTAAGAAAGAGATGGTTCTTTAAAGAACTTTTGACTGAATGGTTCTTTGTGGAACCAAAAATTGTTCTTCTATGGCATCGCTGTGAAGAACCTTTTAAAGCACTTTTATTTTTAAGAGTGTATGTTGCTTTGGATAAAATTATGTTTTGTTTTCTCTAGTAAATAAAGTAATACTAATTATATACATTATGCATTATATCAATGCTGAAAAAACAAAAATAATGTGTATAAAATAAAAAAAAATTGAATTTCCAAGCTGGCACAGACTAGTTTACAATTTATAATAGTTAGTTCTAGTTTGGTGTGGGTAACCAAAACTGGTTAACGAAGAAAGTCTTGCTGAAAAAGACAGATAATGAGCCACCAGCACACCAGTGTTTCCTTCTGGTAACAAGAGACTAATTCATGCTGATGACCATTAGGGCCAATGGTTACACTTAGGCTTACAATGCTTTTGGGACAGCCAGCACTGGTCTTTAAGCAGGCAATGCTGATTAAATTTAATAGTTTTTACAGCACTTTTTTGTGGCTATTCCTCAGTGGATTGGTTTTAGACTACTTTCTACCACATATGTGGACAAGAAAGTGAGGTAGGGAAACAAAAATAAAGAGAAAAAGAGAGAAAATAAATGGGGCTGTTGTCCCAACTTGACGTAAAAAGGATTGGAGTGGAGTTTTCTTCTAGGAAGCAGTGGTTTGCGCATCAGTGTTTATAGAGGTGGACACCTGATGGCCGTGCCACCGGGAAAAGAGCAAAGAGGGAACGGTTTGCTGGTGTCACAACCTCTTTAGCAGTTGGAACATTGCAGTCCTTTCCAGGCAATGCAGACTCCAACCAATTACCATCAACAATGACCAACATCATTTTTCTCAATCCTTCAAATAACTGATTGTATTCATTTATTTATCTAACCTTTTTTGTCATTTATGACTAGTCCCACAATTTTCTGGAATGTTCCAGAAAGCAGAATATTACGGATTGTTATACAGAATGTTATAGAAACTTCCCATTCTGGGAATGTTCCCATTCTTGCAACATATCTTCAAAAATCATACAAAATCATTACAAAAACGTATCTGTGCTAAACCAATGTTTAATAATTAATTATTACGTTATAAAATATACTAAATAATTACGTGAAAATAAACTGTACAATAAGAATTAGCACCACAGAATTACAGAAGAACCATAGAAAATTGAAAATAACACCTTTCAGTTTTCTTTGGGTCATTCCTACTATAGTTTATTTTAATGTAGCTGTCATACATGTTAAGATACTGGGTCTCACAAGTTTTTGAAGTGGATATCATGTTAGTTTTACCATAATATCACAAGAGAACACAAGCTTTTTTTTCTTAAACATACGCACGTTGTAAAGCCTAAATCTTATGTAAACATGCACATTACGGCACTGCATGTATAGGTATATGCAAAGTTTACAATTTTTGAATCCAACTGGAAAAGAAGACAAAGAAGAACGGGGGAAAAACAGTCTCAAGTAGACTCAAGCATTTACATGCTATTTTTTTTTTTAATTGATCAGGGGTGTGTTTCCCAAAAGCAACTATGTTCGCAAGTACCGTCATTACGAGTTCAATGGAACTTACCACCATAGTTAGCTAAGAATGCTTTTGGGAAACGCACCCCAGATTATTTGAGGTCTAAACAGCCCCTTCCAAATGGGATCGATTGCATTGTTTGCATGAAGGCTTTTTAGTTCAGCTGAGCCATCATTTTGATTAACGGATTATTTTGCTGCATGTAAACTTAGATTTTTTGCAATATCCTTTTAAATGACAATAGCCAGGTCCTTAATGAGCATTATCATCATCCAGGAAGTGACATAATTTTTGATGAGAAAACGTCCCGGTTACGTATGTAACCTTGGTTCCCCGAGGGAACGAGACGCTGCGTCCATAGAACGCTTTGGGAACGCCCTTGGCGGACGACGCTCTGAAAGAATGTGTAATCGAACCAATGAGAAAGCGGGACGTCACGGGCGGGTGACGTCATCAACCAGGAAGCATAAAAGCACGTGCGAAGCCGGCCGGCGTCAGCTTCGTGGATGAAGCGAGCGCTCGGCAGGGATGCCGGAAGGATGG
>JAHKKF010527789.1:18847-30413 GCA_019740295.1 Labeo calbasu | reverse complement strand
TCTATCTATCTATCTATCTATCTATCTATCTGTATATAATGGGTAACTACAAGCCCACCAGGCATGCTGCTTTCTGGTTTGTCTGTAAATACTTGATTGTGCTAGCTGGAAGGCCAAGATTTTATTTTTTGAGTTTTATGCCTTTATTTTGATAAGACAGTGAGTGGACAAGAAGCGAAGTGGGGGACAGGATAGGGAAAGGTCTTTAAAGGAGAAGTCCACTTCCAGAACAAAAATGTACAGATAATGCACTCACCCCCTTGTCATCCAAGATGTTCATGTCTTTCTTTCTTCAGTCGTAAAAGAAAATATGTTTTTTGGGGAAAACATTTCAGGACTTTACTCCATATAATGGACTGCTATGGTGCCCCGAATTTGAACTTCCTAAATGCAGTTTAAATACGGCTTCAAACGATCCCAAATGCGGTTGTAAACGATCCCAGCTGAGGAACAGTCTTAAAAATAATGGTGCTTTAAAAGATTCTTCACAGCAATGCCATAGAACAACCATTCTTGGTTCCACAAAGAACCATTCAGTCAAAGGTTCTTTAAAAAAATGTTTCTTTCTTACCTTTTTATAATCTGAAGAACCTTCTTTCACCACAAAAAACAAAAAACAAAAAAACTTTCAGATGTTAAAGGTTCTTTATGGAACCATGTAGACAAAATTGTTCTTATATGGCATCACGAAGCACCTTTATTTTTAAGAGTGAAGAAGGGTCTTATTTAGCAAAACGATTGGTTATTTTCATTAAAATAAATACAATTTAAATACTTTTTTAATCTCAAACGCTCGTCTTGTCTTGCTCTGCCTGAACTCTGTGTATTCTAGTTCAAGACAGGGTATGTCGAAAAACTCCAATCGTGTTTTCCCCCTCAAAAATCATTTCAAAATCATCCTACGTCGCTGCAGAAGTACCGACCCAGTCATTGCAAAGTGAACAAGCAAAGAAGACCCGTAACAAAAAAAGGTAAAAGAGCGATATAGGACGATTTTGAAGTTGAGGGAGAATATGAGATGGGAGTTTTTCGACATGCCCTAACTGTTATGACCTGGAGAAAAAACAGAGTTCAGACAGAGTAAGACAAGACGAGCATTTGACCTTAAAAAGTATATAAATTGTATTATTTTTATGAAAATAACTGATTGTTTCGCTAGATAAGACCCTTCTTCCTCGGCTGGGATCGTTTACAACCGCATTTGGAATTGTTTGAAGTCGCATTTAAACTACATTTTGGAAGTTCAAACTCGGGGCACCATAGTAGTCCATTATATGGAGAAAGATCCTGAAATGTTTTCCTCAAAAAACATAATTTCTTTACGAAGGAAGAAAGAAAGACATGAACATCTTGGATGACATGTGTCTTTTTTGTAACTATCCTTGGTGTAACAAATGAGATGTTTGTTGACAGGAGAAAGCATCAGCGGTCTCAGGTTTTTACAAGTGCCTCCCTGTGGTTCAGGTAATCGGTCCAGTAAAGCCACCGCGTCTGTGTTTGCTTTAGAAAATGACTTACACCTTGTCACCATACATCAAGCCTCCATACATGTGCTGCCAATGTGCATTTCAGTATATAAAACGCTTATGTTGGGTTGTATAATCTTTTTAAAATAACCAATTAATGCCTCTACTAGCACAATAAAGTTGGACATCAAACTCAGGTGCTCCATGGAAAAAGTAAATATCATTTGAGTGTGTTTAGCTCAGCAGTTTTACGGCTCTAAGCAGAGTGCATTTCACACTTCAAAGAGTGAGTTTGGTTTTCTACACTCCCATAAAGGATCTCCCTTCATAACACCAGTCTGTTTATGATGGTCATATAACCATAATTAAACAGAGACATGTGTTCCCTTGCGTTGCTTGAAACAGTGATGACTATGCAAACAGGAAAGGCTCTCTCTCTCTGGATTTCTCTTTCTCTCTGTACTGTTTTTAGCATTCTCTTTTTAGTAAGCAGTATGTTGTTTCATTTCTTTTCTCCAAGAATGTAAATGTCTTGAACTAAATGGCATTCAAATAAAACTACATAAAAATGAGATGTGGTGGAAACTACATTTATTCATGCTGACTCACAGAGAGAGACAGAGAGAGACAATTTACCTGTGATGTATGAATGCTTACTGTTTGACACTGTAAGACATTTTTTAAATTATTATTATTATTTAAAAGCTAATGTTTGTAGAGAGTTTAATTTCTACATTTTCTGATAGTTTAAGAAACACCATTTTATAATATTTTGTAAAGCCCAAACATGTAACAAGCCCACCGAGTTAATAATGGTCAAATTCAGCATATGTTAGCTGGCACACAAAAAAATATATCATGTATTGGCAAAGTGTAATCTAAAGGAATTTACAGCATAATGAACACCAACATTACTGATTACTTCAGCTTTTATAATTTGCCCATTTCATCATTGGGATTTATAGTCATGGTCCACATGGCTGAAGAGTGCTGCCCACTTCTGAATCTGAACGACCTCACGGCAAACATTCACAAGCCCCAACCAGACGAAACTATAAAACAGCTCACTAATCATTTCAATCCATGGCAGCTGACGTAACCCAATTCTTTTTGTTTCTTACTTTCTTTGTTTCACTTTTTTTCTCATTTGACCACTGATTTTTAATGACGTCGTACAACAGTTGGTGCCAATCAAAATGGTAAATTTCTCAAGGTCAGTTCTTTTCAAACTCTTAACCAGATTTTCTCACTTCTAAAATGCAATGACAGGTTGTTATTGAGGCTCTCATACAATGAAGCGCTGATTTGGTTAGTTTTGGAATCAGTTGACACCCACAGGCTTCTGTACAGGTATTTGATTTACGAAGAGGAGGAGTGCCTGGCACAGAGCAGCGTCTCCAGAGAGAATCTTTCCTCTGATTTCCCTTGAAATCATAAACAGCTGTTGTTTAACTAGATCGGATCAGTGTCACACGGCTCCAGGCCAGAACAGGAGCCACAGCAGTCCTGATCATGCAGTCTGTCATCTGAATATATCTTGTAATTTCACTGTCTTTCTCTCTTTTGTGCACTTTAATGTTCACTATATGGCCCATATGTTACCTGGGAATGAGAAGAGAAATCTGAGACTGTGATATTTTTAATTTTTCATGATATAATGGAGCAGACTACTACCACAAGTGTCACTACAGTAAGTCTGCAAAGTATACTAACCAAAATATTTTTGCCAAATATTTTAAAGAAAAATACATTTTATCTAAAGTAGTAATCTCTCTCAGCTTTTTAGAATCAGTATTAGCAATATATATATATATATATATATATATATATATATATATAAATACTGCTCAAAAGGGATCAGAGACTTGTAATGTTTTTTTAAATATCTTATGCTCATCAAGACTGGATTTATTTGATCAAAAAAACAAAAAAAAAAAACAATAATTAAAACAATAATACAGCAAAATGGATTTACAATATAAAATAATGTTTTTTTTATTTCAATATACTTTATTTATTTATTTATTTTTGGAACCTGTGATTCTTTTCAATGTAAATCTATGCTATCACGTTCTAGTAATTTAACATTATATAAAAGTGAATAAAAGTATTAATTTCTTTCAAAAAAAGAAAGAACAAAACTTTACTGACCCCAAACTTTTGAACAGTAGTATATATTGTAAGGTTTCTTTTTAAATATATGCGGTTCTTTTAACTTTTTATTCATCAAACAATCCTGAAAAAACGTATCACAGGTCCAAAAAAACTATTAAGTAACACAATTGTTTCCAGCACTGATAATAAATCAGTATATTAGGATGATTTCTGAAGGATCATGTGACACTTAAGACTGGAGTAACAGCTGATGAAAATTCAGCTTTGCATTACAGGAATATATATATATATATATATATTTGATCAAATAAATGCAGTCTTGATGATGAGTATAAGAGACTCTTTGAAAAACATTAAGTCAATTCATATATATATAAAGGAAGAGCTTATTTGCAAAAACAAATACATTTTTACATTTTTCAAAAATCATGTTTTTTTTTTTTTTTAAATAATGTTAGCATGTTTTTATTGTGTTTTATTCTGTTAGTTAGCTGCATTTTATTTATTTATTTATTTATTTATTTATTTTACGTACTGTTACTTCATCAAAATAACCCAACTTCAGTTTGTTTGAGATCAACTGGAATGCACAATGAAAAAAAATGTGATTTTTGAAAAAAATTTAAAAACTACTTATTCTGTATAATAGTTCTGTAGTAGCCTAGTTTGCTACATTTTAGTAACATACTCAGCTGTATACTAGACACTCTTTTTGGAATCTCTAAACTCTCTATACTGCTTTAGATAGAAATGCAGTAGAACCAGACCTTACAGCCAGGACCATTCTAGCCTTCGGATGGTAATTTACAGCTCTGAGAAGAACCCTACACTTGAGCGTGGTCCAAATCAATAAACCTCACCACAATAAATTCTTGTTTGGACCAATCACCTCCTGAGGGCAAATCCAAAAACGGCAATCTGAAAAGTAGCTTCAGTTGAAAGCTGACAGAGCAGGTGTCCTATATTATCTTGAAAGACTTTAGATGTAGATTTTTTGCATATACACTGCATAAATACTGGCAGCAAAACACAGAAATCTTTTCAAATTAACCCTACCAGTGTATTTTATGCCTCTGTATGTGAAAGTGTATTTTTAATAGTAATGTGGTATATTTAATGAGGATATGTTGTGTTGTAAACATTGTTTACATACTACAAGGTGGGACAGCTGAAGCCAGAGTCCTATAGAAAAAGAGTTTGGGTGCTTTTGTAGTGTATTATGCAGTACAGTGAAATGTTCCTGTCTTTCAGTGAAAGAGATGGCAAAGAAAATTATATCACATCAGTCCTCTAGTCTGGCCTTCAGCGTCAACGGAGCCTGAACTTTAAATATCAAACACAGCTGCTTTTACTGCAACTGTCTGCTACTGTCTGACAAAGACCACAGACCCAAGTACAGATCTACAGGGCTCAGTCTGAATGCATGAATGCACAGGGATGAACACGGTGAACCAGGTGTTTTCTTGTGAGCGAGTGTGTGATGTAAGAATCATGTGAGTTGTGTAATATGTGTATGTTTGAATCAGAGACAGGATTTCCTCTTCACACACGCATCCTGAAAACACACAATTGTTAAACTGTACTATATCACATGAATGAGATCTTTCAAAAAAAAAAAAAAAAAAAGCGAAGCGTTGTGTTACATCAATGGCCATTTTTTTAATACTGGACAATGTACATAGAAATTAAAGAAGTGTCTTAGGGCCAAAATTGCAGTAATAAAAATTAGCTTGGTTTAACGGGTCAACCTTTTTTACATGTGTGGTCATGGAGGTGATAGCCACAATTGAGGATGAGATAAAGGCAGAGGTGTGTCATGACACACTGTCATGACATCAGTCTGGGTGGATGTTTTTGGCATTGATAGTTGGCTGTTGTTACACCGTCAGTTTCAGCCACACTATAAGACACAACAGAAGCAAATTAACTGAAACTGCACATTTGCCATTTTAGACACAGAGCATCAAACACCCTTAATTGTCAATATGTGGTACTACAGGGGTGGGTTTTGTACAAGATTGTACTTCTTGCTTGCATACCTTATATAAACGGTAACACACCCAGTGTTTCACTGCTTTCGTGCTGGAATTGTTCTTTACATTTTCTCTAAGTCTGGCTACATTATGCTTCTCTGTGCTCCATTCACTTTATTCAAGTCTTAGTCAAACCACAATGTCTCTGGGGTTTAAAAGACAACAACCCCTGTTTTCTCTCCAGTCAAGAATCCCACTGCATCGTCCACTTCAGGAATCATCAACAGACTGACCGATGGAGAAGTCTGTGCTATCATGCCAGCTGGGTCAGACTTCAACTCCATATCTGAGAGGATCGAAGTGCAGGAACACCAGGGCTTCCCTAAGACCCTGGTCCAGCAAACGATACAGCACTTCCACACAAAGACCAAAGAGAAACGACATGAACAGCTAAAGTCCCTCCTGCAAATCCTGGAAGTTGCCTGGTGGCCTGCGATCTGCAACAACGTCTGGACGTTCATCCGGGACCACAAGTCGTGTGATGTGGAGAGCAAGGAGTGCACAGTCCTTAAGCCTAGCAGGAAACCACCTCGCAGTCAGCATCATCACTGTTCACCATCCAAAGAGATCCTCAAGCTGGACAGGAGAAAATGCCAGGGTGAGTGGCAAGCCATGAAGGCTTGGTGCTTCAGGACCCTGGGAGCAATGTGTTTCCATTGATTCCTCCGGCAAACTAGTGCCTATGTGGGAGGGCCTAGTTTTATCTAATTTATTTAAGACATTTTAAAGGGGTCATCGGATGCAAAACTCGCTTTTACATGTTGTTTAAACATAAATGTGTGTTGGCAGTGTGTGTACACAACCACCCTATTATGTTAAAAATCCACCCAGTTGTATTTTTGTTATCTTTATAAGAAATATCCCCTTTTTCAAATCAGCCATTCTCAGCTTCTTGTCGGTGTGACATCACACCGGCAAAGTCTGCTCCCACGATAGTTGTTTGACATGACCGTCTTACCTTAGACCTGCCCTAACTGAGCTGTGAACAGTTCGACTCCGACTGGCTATGCAAGAGAAGACAACGTCTCTGACTGAGCAGTTGAGGTGTTCTGTTGTTGGATGTAGTAATGATCATAGCAGTCATCATTTACTCCCAAAATCTGAGCCGCTGAAGACGCAGAGGTTTAATGCTACTTTCGTTTTAGAAGGAAATGCGCCTGGCCATCTACTTAAATGTTCGTGCAAATCATTTGTGATGCAGCTTCACCTACAGCAGGAGTGAGTATAATCTTTTTTATGCAGAATCCATGGACTGAGACATGATGCCATGACCGGTAGGGGTGCAGGAAGCCCCACAGTCCAGACTACTCCGTCCTCCTCAGGGGTGAGGAGGACCCAGAGTTCACCTAAGGGAACAACTAGGAAAAAAGTGCACGGATCCAAGAGGAATGGCACAGCAAGCCGCCACTGAGCCATCCTCCCGCAAATTTCCTGATGTTACCTTAACACACGGGAGGAAACTTGTAGAGGAAACTTGAAGATTGAAAAATGTTGCGAAAGTGTTCGGTGTCGCCCAGCCCGCAGTTCTGCAAATGTCTGCGAGAGAGGCACCGTGTGCCAACACCCAGGAGGAGACGACGCTCCGAGTGGAGTGGACTTGAACTCCTAGGAGGCATGGCTCACCCTGGCACTGGTACGCCAGAGTGATGGCATCAACCACCCAATGAGCAAACCTCTGCTTGGAGACAGCAAAGTGAAGTGAAGGGGGACAGCCTCCTCTCCAACTTTTCCTGAAGGAAGGAAAGCACCACTCCAACTGAGAGAAACACCAATCAGCGAATAGACCCCACTTCAAGGAGTAGACCTGCCTCATAGAGGGGGCTCTAGCCTGAGTGATAGTATTAATAACTGCCTGGGGAAGGCCAGTGAGGTCTACCACGTCCCGTCCAGAAGCCACACATGGAGGTCCCAGAGATCGGGACGTGGGTGCCAAATTGTGCCCATCCCCTGAGAAAGAAGGTCCTTCCTCAGGGGAATCTTCCAGGAATCTGCTGCGAGGAGCATGAGGTCAAAAAAACAGGTTCGGGTGGGCCAGTTAGGGAGTAGGGGTGCCTCGGTCAGGGAGTAAAACAGCTGGCAGTGGGAGGATTCCGGGGAAGCAAACAGATCTACCTGAGCTTCGCCAAATTGACTCCACATGAGCTGGACCACCTGAGGGTGGAGTCGCCATTCTCCGGACAGAGTGAGCTGTCGTGAGAGCGCATCGGCTGCACGATTCAGCTTCTCCGGAATGTGAACAGCGTGCAGCGATCTGAGCCGCGTCTGACTCCAGAGGAGGAGATGGCGGGCGAGTCGCGACGGGAGCGCAGACCACCCTGGCGGTTGATGTACGCTACCGTCGCTATATTGTCTGTTCAGACTAGCATGTGCTTGTCACGTAACACCGGCAGGAACCGGCATAAAAGCAAGAAGCACTGCAAGCAACTCGAGGCAATTGATGTGCCACTGCAGTCGAGGTCCTGTCCAGGAGCCTGAGGTTGCCTGTCCGTTGCATACACCACCCCAGCCCGTCTTGGAGGCATCTGTGTTCACAAACACATGCCTCGACACTTGGCCCAGGGGCACACCTGACTGTAGGAACGCAGGGTCCGTCCAAGGGCTGAAGAGGCGGCGACATTCCGAGGTAAAGCCGACCCGGAACATGCCACGGTGTCATGCCCATCTCGGGATCTGGCCATATAGCCAGTGCTGAAGTGGTCTCATATGGAGCAGCCCGAGCGGCGTAACTGCGGCTGCGGCTGCCATATGCCCCAGGAGCCTCTGAAAAAGTTTGAGAGGGACCACTGTCTTGCATTTGAAAAGGTTCAGACAGTTCAGCACTGACTGCACGCCTTTGTCCGTGAGGTGTGCTGACATGTTGACCGAATCCAACTCCATACCAAGAAAAGAGATACTCCGCACAGGGGAGAGCTTGCTCTTTTCCCAGTTGACCCGAAGCCCCAGATGGCTGAGATGCTGAAGCACCAGATCCCTGTGCTCACACAACAGATCTCGCAAGTGAGCTATTATCAGCCAGTTGTGTACACACACTTGAGAATGCAGATGCCCTTCTCCCAAAGCGGGGAGAGGGCACCCTCCGCGAGTTTGGTAAAGATTCGGGGAGACAGGGCTAGCCCACAGGGGAGGACTTTATACTGATACGCCCAACCCTCGAGGCATCTATGTCCAAAAGGTCAGAGGTGAAGAGGATGCCCCTAAACCTGGGCGGATGCCTCACGAATTGGATCGCATAGCCGAGTCGGACTGTTCGGATCAACCAACGAGACGGGCTGGGGAGCACTAACCAGGCCCCCAGCCGCAGTGCTAGTGTGATCAACGGAACAGTCGCTAACGTATGCGCAGTGGGGCAGCCTGGGGGGGGAAGGTGACCCAACCCAGAAAATGAAGCATTCTGGAGAAAAGTCATGCTGTGAGAAGCAGCCCTTACCTTCATCCCTTGTTCTCGCGGTGGTGGCGAAATCACACTCCGAGTCTGAATCTGAGGAAGCAAGGCGTCGCTCATAAACTGATCTCGGGGCGAAAGACCCAGGGACTGAGAAAATTGTTCTTTTTGTGAATGGGTGGGTGGCAACGAAGTCACACTCTCCCGGCCCTCCCCCGGGAGAGGGGGCACAGAAGTTGAGGTCCCCCGCCGGGCAATCTCCTCCATCTCTGGGTAGTCCGTGTCAGGGCCACTTTGCGGACTTGCGGGCGTTCTTAGCGGGGCCCTGAGCAGCGGACTGCGCCGCTCTCCTGCGACCAGCTCGACGTCCCGCAAGGGACTGCGCGTGACTTTAGTCGCTCGGAGAGTGAGGTGGAACTTCGCTACCAGCACCAAGAAACCAATCGTCGAGCCACGAGCGCTCGGGTGAAGGCGCCTTAGGAACCTCCAAGTCGATGCTGTTGGCTGCCCAGAGAAGCATGGCCGCCAGTTCGTCCTCAGACTCTGACTCTGACTGGACAGCGATCGTGTCCGTCATTAGAGGTAAAGAAGCTACAGTATCCAGAATCACACGGTCGGAAAGACATCTCGTGAGACACTCTCAACGACCGTGCTTCATTGGAAAATTGCTCTTTTAGTGCTGGTTTGCCCAGGGAAGGACCGCGGCACAAGCATGCACTCAAGAGAGGTTCTTTGTTGAAGTGTAGAGTTACCAGTGCAGAAATGCAGCTGGCTACGCAGCTCGAGAGAATCCTACGACAAATTTCTTCCAGTCAGCTTGCGGGTGAAGCTCCAAAGCAGAAATCTGAGTGAGTGGATGCACACCGCCATCTTATATACCTGTATGTATGGGGGAGTGGCTTGCCATGCAAAATCCACTCGCTAATTTTCATTGGCCCTTTCCAGTTAACTCAGAGGTGATTGTCCTCCCAACTGAGACCCCAGATACGTCAGTTATGATGTAACGTCGTAGGGTACGACTGAAGGGGAACATGCAATAGAATGGCTCGCTCTGAACAGAGCTGATTTTGACAAGGTAAAAAGGGTGTTTTTTTTACACTTACCACTGAGAAATTTTAATCAAAGTATGCTATAGACTTCTCATTAGGACCCTAAAGAATCATCCGATGACCCCTTTAAGACATATTTTAGTGGTATCTTTAAAGGGCTGGATTCTTCTTTGGGGGCTGTAGACTAAGGGGGGAAGACTGTCGCACAAGACACATACTCTTTTTAGCTGCCCAGTATATTATTGTGGTTTGATATATATACAGGTGCATTTCAATAAATAAGAATGTTGTGGAAAAGTTCATTTCAGTAATTCAACTCAAATTGTGAAACTCGTGTATTAAATAAATTCAATGCACACAGACTGATGTAGTTTAAGTCTTTGGTTCTTTTAATTGTGATGATTTTGGCTCACATTTAACAAAAACTCACCAATTCACTATCTCAACAAACTAGAACACTTCATAAGACCAATAAAAAAAAAAAAAAACATTTTAGTGAATTGTTGGCCTTCTGGACAGTATGTTCATTTACTGTATATGTACTTAATACTTGGTAGGGGCTCCTTTTGCTTTAATTACTGCCTTAATTCGGTGCGGCATGTAGGTGATCAGTCTGTGACACTGCTGAGGTGGTATGGAAGCCCAGGTTTCTTTGACAGTGGCCTTCAGCTCATCTACATTTTTTGGTCCCTTGTTTCTCATTTTCCTCTTGACAATACCCCATAGATTCTCTATGGGGTTCAGGTCTGGTGAGTTTGCTCACCAGTCAAGCACACCAACACCATGTTCATTTAACCAACTTTTGGTGCTTTTGGCAGTGTGGGCGGGTGCCAAATCCTGCTGGAAAATGAAATCAGCATCTTTAAAAAGCTGGTCAGCAGAAGGAAGCATGAAGTGCTCTGAAATTTCTTGGTAAATGGATGCAGTGACTTTGGTTTTCAAAAAACACAGTGGACCAACACCAGCAGATGACATTGCACCCCAAATCATCACAGACTGTGGAAACTTAATACTAAACTTCAAGCAACTTGGGCTATGAGCTTCTCCATCCTTCCTCCAGACTCTAGGACCTTGGTTTCAAAATGAAATACAAAACTTGCTCTCATCTGAAAAGAGGACTTTGGACCACTGGGCAACAGTCCATTTCGTCTTCTCCTTAGCCCAGATAAGACACCTCTGACATTGTCTGTGGTTCAGGAGTGGCTTAACAAGAGGAATAAGACAACTGTAGCCAAATTCCTTGATACGTCTGTGTGTGTTGGCTCTTGATGCCTTGACCCCAGCCTCAGTCCATTCCTTGTGAAGTTCACCCAAATTCTTGAATCAATTTTGTTTGACAAGCCTCTCAAGGCTGCAGTTCTCTCGGTTGGTTGTGTATCTTTTTCTTTCACACTTTTTCCTTCCACTCAACTTTGTGTTAACATGCTTGTATACAGCACTCTGTGAACAGCCAGCTTCTTTGGCAATGAATGTTTGTGGCTTACCCTCCTTGTGAAGGGTGTCAATGATTGTCTTCTGGAC
>JAHKKF010527789.1:3326-18797 GCA_019740295.1 Labeo calbasu | reverse complement strand
AATGTTTGTGGCTTACCCTCCTTGTGAAGGGTGTCAATGATTGTCTTCTGGACAACTGTCAGATCAGCAGTCTTCCCCATGATTGTGTACCCTAGTGATCCAAACTGAGAGACCATTTTGAAGGCTCAGGAAACCTCTGCAGGTGTTTTGAGTTGATTAGCTGATTGGCATGTCACCATATTCAAATTTATTGAAATAGTGAATTGGTGGGTTGTTGTTAAATGTGAGTCAAAATCATCACAAAATAAAAGAACCAAAGACTTAAACTACTTCAGTCGGTGTGCATTGAATTTATTTAATACATGAGTTTCACAATTTGAGTTGAATTACTGAAATAAATGAACTTTTCCATGACATTCTAATTTATTGAGATGCATCTGTATGTCCCCACCAATGTCAAAAGCCAACCTACACCCTTAGTATACACCGGTGGACACTTTCACATTGGGACTTTCAGCACCCTAGGACTCTTAAGGCTGTTTTATGGTACGAAACCAAAGCACTCTGTGCCTTTAACAGCCTAGGTTTTCTAGTTTTATTGTGTTGTTTTAAATTCCATGTGAAGATTGTAAATACATTTTGTTTATTCACCTTATAACTGTTGTGCGTCTCATCTTTTTAAACACTCTTAACCTTTTAATCTGACCACATTTTAGTAAGTCTAACATCTACAAATAAGGCCAGTCGTAACAGAACTACACAGTTATTGAACTGAACTGAACCAACACTGAATTGATTGAGCTGAATAACTATAGACTACTATTGTTTCGTTATAGCTGCTTTACAGCAGAATTTTGATTTGTCTCATTTTTTGATGAAGTTTAAATAATTTGTGCAGATATGGATATTAACAACCATACTATAAGATGAGCAGGGGAAGATACGTTATGAGAACCAATTATGTGCAGCTAAAAAGCAGTACAACCCACTTTTTTTCCAGCAGTATGTGTGTGTCAAAAAGACTAGCACTGATTCACAAAGCTGTATTTCGCAGGAGGGAATTGGCCATAAGACACAGAAACACTCATTTCCCATTATTTAGGGGGGCAGTGGGTGGTGTCAGAAAAAGACATTAGAGCCGAGTGCACTGTTCATTAGCAGACGAGAGTGACGGCAGGTATGTTGTCCCATTAATTAAAATAATCACATCATAGGTGCTGGAATAATTCATTAACTCAGATTTAGTTAAGGCTTAATTTAATATGTCACTGCTGGTCAGGAGGACAGAAGAAATGAAGAGAGGAAAGACGATGAGGATATTATGCTACAGGATTGAAATTGTCAATTTGTGTTGGGCCGCTCCACTGGGGACAGCTTTCCCTCTTTCTGCAGATCTATCATTTCATGAAAAAGAAAAGAGGCAAACGTATGGGGGAGGGAAATCAGTCGCCTACTATTTTTAACTGCCCCATAAATCTGTTTTTAAATTCCCTTCCATTTAAAATACCCTGGTGAAGCGTGCCTTCATACAGCCTGTTAAGTACCACAATCCATGCATGGCGCTACATTTATCCTAACAGTGTAATTGGTCCAGCTCCCTCGGCTGGTGGCTCAGTTACCGGTCCTCCCCCAGGCCTGCAACCAGGAGAAATCCCAAATCACCCAAGGATCCCACGCACAAAGACCCAGCACAGAGACAACGGGAGAGAGAGAGAAAGACAGGTACCCTCTCTGCAAACATCAACCCCAGTGTTTCCCAGCATTTTTGTCTTCTATATTACCACAGGGCCAGGATGCTCTATGCCCCTTCATCGATACCAATATCAAACAACAATTTAAGACAAAATGTCAACAAAATGCTTAACATAAGTTGTTTTGTACGATGACATGCAGATTTCATCATTAATAAGTGTGCCAGCAGCATAACCAAATGCAATTACAAAAATAAGAACTGTTTTCAAACAGGTTTCCCGAACAAAAAAAAAAAAAACACACACACAACATCCCAAACTCATGCTATTTGTGCAGCTAGTTGCTTCTTGTGGCTGGTCAGGTGCTTAAACAATTTTTTTTAAATGAAAGAATATTCTCATTGATCACAAATAACTGATTGATTTGTCTAAGTCATTTTTATTTTATATATAACCAAGATTTTTCCTGGAACCTGTTTGAGTACCCCTTGAGGGATGCCTATGCATGTTTGGGAATCACTGAGCTACTCCATGCTGGCTAATAGTTCCACTAGAGGGAAGTGTGTTTGTGTACGTGTGTTTGAGATATGGGCTGGTTCTACAGTCAACAGATGAAAAGCATCACACACACACCCAGAAACACACTATCACCCTGAGCACATTTGCTGTGCGGCACCATGCACGTTACAATTACGTGCAGGAGGACAAAAGCCTGAGAGAGGGGCGGCAGAAGGCCGACTGGCAGCGAGTTTCACCTGCAGCTAAACTCAGAGGAGGGGCCGGAGAGGGTGAACGGCGCATAATCAAGCCCAGCACTAATTTAGAGACTCCAGCTGCTCCTGCCAGAGGGGCCCAGGAACACCTACCACTAACCCCAGACACTCTCTCTTGCTCGCTTTTCCTGTTAATCATCCAAACGACCTCCTCCTCTCCTCGCTTCACGGATGCCAAAACAAAGAGGCAGCAGTGTCAAACACCTTCAAATGTCAATATGTTTGGGGTGGCACTGCAGGGGCGGGGCTTGTATATATGTTGTGCATCCTGCTCATATACCCTTTACGAACATCAACAGTGAACGCCCAGTTTATTGGAATTGTATTTTTCATTCATTTTCTCCACAGAAAATTCTTTAATAAAGAGTTGTCAAAGAATAGCAAAGGCTACATTATTATTTGTGTTTCATTCACTTTATTCAAATCTCAGCAAACTATGACTTGTGAACTCATATGGCATAAAGATGTTTAGAATAGCAAGTAAATGCCACAATTTTTTTAACCTTTTGTAACCTAAAAGTGCTTCATGTGGTACCATCTAAAACTGACAAAAAATTGTTTTAAGGAAAAAAAGAAAGACTATATAAACTGACTACATTATTTTAACTTAACAAAATGCCACCATGAGGTCAGTTAAGTAGAAATAGTTACTTAAAATGTTATTTCAGCATACCTTCTGATGTTTAGTCATGTTTATTTTACATGATAACTTGTAGGCGCATTGGGTAACACTTTAGAATATACTGTTCTATCATTAATGAATAACACAGGAACACGAGTAACACAATGTTACCACGGTAGTAACTACTGTTAACTAACAATAAACTCTGATTAATGCATTAGTAAGTAATAGTAAATGAAGGAATTACTAATTATTTGGATCAGTATTCTAAAGTGAAGATCATGGTAACCTACTAGTAATGACTCAAGTATTACTAAATCCTTCAGAAGGAATCACTAAATATTTAGATAAGTATTCTAAAGTTAATAAAACAATAGTAATGACTGAAATCACTGTAAGCTTTTAAGGGTTTTGAAAAGTACTGGATAGTAATGACTCAAGTGTTACTACATCCTTCTAAAGGAATTACTAATTACTTGGATCAGTATTCTAAAGTGAAGATTAGAAAACCTCCTGAGAGTTTTGTAAGGTTCTGGATAGTAAATAGTTCCAATGGATTGGTAACACTTGAGTCAGTACTAGTGGGTTACCATGATCTTCACTTTAGAATACTGATCCAAATAATTAGTATAATTCCTTAAGGATGTAACACTTGAGTCATTGCTATTCAAACCCTTATATATACCTCAAAAGCTTACAATGACTTCAGTCAGTATTAGGGAGTTGTCATGCTTTTCACTTTAGAATATTGATCCAAATAATAAGCAATCTCTTCTGAAGGGTTTTATAATACTTCAGCCATTACTAGTGCCCCTATTATGCTATTTGAAAGGTTCATAATTTGGTATTGGGTGTCCTCAACAACAGGTTTACATGTATGCAAGGTCAAAAACACTTTGAATTTCTTAGAAAGTTCATTTAATTTCACCTTATTTCTCAACGACACTCAAACAATTTGTTAGAAGATTCATCTTTCCAAATCCGTCCTTTGCACGAGGCTACGCTGCACTGATTTGTCCAATGACCCGCTCTGTTGTGATAGGTCTACTGCGTACAGTGCATGTCGGAAACTGAACGTAGGAAAGACCCAAACAATATGTTTTAGCTGAACACACACATGGAGTACTGATAAATCGCTGCAGTTTGTAAACCAGCATTATGCTCCATCCTTTATCATGACTCAAAGTAATAAGAACGACAGACATTGTAGTAAAGATTAATTTTAACCACTGATTCTTCACAGCCTCATCCTTTGTAAGTGAAAATAAGTGGAATTTTTTTTTTTCACAGTGCAGAGCACAGCGTCTTGTCGACATGGTATCCACACAAACGAGCTACAGCGTTTGAGGGACATTCAGGTTTTTGTGAGATGTCCCCCCAAATGTAGACAGGCATTATGCAACTGTGGTATTTTGTGACATGCCGTATGAAAGACAGTAGTAACTGATTAACTAATAGTGAACTTCTACTTTCAACTGAGTGCTATTACTAACTAATAAATTAATCTGAGTTTCTTGTTAGTTAATAGTAGTTACTAGAATGTTAAAAGTGCATTAGTCATTTGTTCTTGTTCATTAATAATTCATAATTATAATAATTATCATCATTCACTAATAACAGAATTATTCTAAAGTGCTATTGGTCAAATAGAACTGTTAACTGTGCTTTTAGGTCAGATTGCATTGATGTGTTATTACTGTCTTAACTTTGAAAACACTAAATTCTATACAAGATACCTTGTATGCTGACACATTTTTCCCACCCCCTTTAAAATATTGACAGTATATTATCAGCCCCATACATTGCCTGTTTTTAAAAAGTAGTTCAGATATTGCTTTTACTGACAGATACTATTTATGGACGATACATCGGTGCATTAGTTATTTAGAATATTTGTATACTTTTTAAGATTAATCTTTTTGATTAGGTTTTCTGACCAATCATTTATATGTAGTGAAATACCACAGCAGGGGTCTGTGTCACAGATTTCTCCCCATAAACCCATCATGTACCACTCAATGTCCCCTAAACACATGAAGCTGCAGTAATTTCCACTTCAACCTCAACAGCTTCTTGAAAATGTCTAGACACTAAATCACACAAACTCAGGTTAACACACATTTTTAATAACGTGTTGGTTGTTGCGTTACTCAAAGAGTTTCAATAGAAAAAAAAAAAATACTATATATATATGTATATAATCATTAATGCTTCGAATTGTATTTTTATTAACAGTGAGGCTCTGGAAAACATACCTAACTCAATAACTATATCATTAAAAAGAAAAGGGGAAAAAACAAACAAAAAAAACATGTACAACAAACCCTGTATCCCCTATAGATCAAACACACAGAGATACACACACGTGTAAGAACAACAGAACAACAGTAAATGCAATAGTACTGGATGATTGTATGATGAAAGATTGTGTACTTTTCTCATCTCCCCTCCACAGTTCCAGCCCGCACGATTAAATAAAACCTTGCCTGAGTTTCACTAAATGCATTAGAGCAATCACATTCCCCAGACAGAGATTAAGGGACTGGCCTCATCGGATTGGATTACTCAGGACAGTCCGCTTGCTCGAACACTGCTGTTTCACTGTGGAGGAGCATTTGGACACTCACATGTCCTTTATTGCGTCTTGATTTTGTCTAATTTCACATGGCTTTCAATCATTTCTTGTGTGAGAGGAGAGGGGTGGGGGTGTTTAAGGTTCAAGCCCTGCAGCAAAGAGCTGTGATACTGTAATGATGACGGATCACAAGAATGATTGACATCACGCCACATCGACAAGAGCCACAGGTTGACAGCACAGGTAAAAATATGGAGCAATCAGAAGAAAAAAAAAAAAGGAAATTCAATTGGAAATCAAACTTTGGAATGTTTAAGATCAGAGAGAAAGTCAAAAAAGTATGTGTGGGTTTGCTAATACTTTGAGGACAAAATTTGATATATGAAAAAAAAAAAGTTTTGTTAATTAAAATGTTTTTATTTTATTATCTTAAATATGCAAAAAATATTTTATCTTAGTGGCAGGGTCTTACTCTGCAGTCACTGTAATTAATTTAATATAAAAACAATACAAGTAAAGGTTATATCCTCATTTAGTTAAGTGTGTGTGTGTGTGTGTGTGTTTAAGTGTGAGTGTGTGTCGGGCGTGTCTGTGGGTGTTACACACACTGTGGGAAGATTCCTTAGATGCCCAGTTTGATTAAAACTCAGGATTCCACCACACACACACACACACACACCTGACAGGCGCTGACAGGCAGTCAAATCTTCTCCACACCCTTTCCTGTGCTCCTGCGCACTGAAATGTGTTCACTCCGAGGGTTGAATATCATGACTTGGCCACAGGTATGATCTTTAAACGTCTCTGAAGTTTGTTATATCCGTTCTCACGGCGCGCTTCGTTACTGTAGACCTGTGGTGTCACTTTCAATACACTATAGGATATCAGAGTGGATCTGAAATGTGCGTAATACTCTACGTTTGAAAAGAAATCTGGATTCATTCCATAAACGGTGTGTAAATGTATAGGGTTGTGCTATATAGTGTGTTTATATTACTTCGCAGTTACATATCTGCATTCCTGGCTGCAATAAATGCATGTTAACAAACACAAACAGAACGGGGTCAGGCTTAACTTTGTGTAGAGACACATCTGCTAACACATCTGCTCTGCCTTCACCTTGAGTCACTGTACACAAACAAACACACACATGCTGAATTGTAACACAACAGATAATGTCATAAATAGTGCAGCACTTCCTGTGGGACAACCAGCATCCAGTCATGATTGCATTAAACACAGTATAGTACACAATAACATTAACAACAGCACACACACAAACACACTCAAACTATTTGAGAAGGCCATATTTATCACTGTATGACGTGCAAATGGCAGACCGCTCCATCATGCAGCCATGTCACACTGTTTAGTTCAACCCTCATTCACATTTTAAACATTCAATCATTCAGCTCTCATAGCTTAAACACAGCCACACACACACACACACACATTTTATATCTAAATAGTACAAACTCTGCACCTAAAAGATCATTTGAAATTGTAGAATAATTAATTTAATTGCTTCATGTATGAATATTTATTTATTCATTTAAATTATTGTACAGTAGTATTACAAAAAAGGTACAAAAACAAACAAACAAACAAACAAACAAACAAAACACATTGTTGTTACCGTCCAAATACACAGGTTAAAAAACAAAACAAAAAAAAGTATGGACAAACAATGTGATGATATAAAATGAGTAATTACTTCAGAGCAGTCTGCAGCTGATGTCATTTCCTCACCCAAAGCTGATTGGTTGGCTGAGGGAATAGAAGGTTATCTCATAGCCAATCATTTTAAATCTTTCTTTAGCTCCCAGCTACCACAAATTGAGAAGATTTGCATCATGGCAAACATGTCAGGGCAGAAGAGCTGAGTGCAACTCAGAGTAATAAAAAAGTGGGCAATAAAACCAGTGGGTGTTGTTTGTGCCAGCAAATGTGTGGTTGTGGCACACGTGTTAATGCAGTGTTTGTTTCTTTCTCTCTGTGAAACAGATCTAACGCACAGCGGCCTGAGGTCACATGCACAGCCTCTCTCCCTTAGGGATCTGTGTGTGTGTGTGTGTGTGTGTGTGTTAGGTGTTCCTGCAGAAACACTGCATGCAACTATGACACCCTGAATGATAACCACACACACACATAAACTAGGCCGGTTTGAGCTAGAGGGTTTTAGGAAAGCCCTGTATTTCTCAGGCTTATCTGTCTTCCTCTATATAGTACATGTGTATATGGGTTTACTTGGCTATTGTTTGGGGACAAATGTAAGTAGTTAAATGTAGTTAAATTTGAATTTGAAATTTGAAAAAGTTAAATGCCTTTTAAGTGTACTTACAGAGAACACTTTCATAACTACTTCTTAACACACTTCTGTACACTTTTTGTACTGTCAAATTAAGTTTTACTTTGAATTACACTTAAAGCATCTTTTAATAATCTTTTGAGCTTTGAGCTGTGAATGAGAACACTTATTTTGATGAACATACTATATCATGTGTACAAATTTAAATTATAGTGTTACTCAATATTACATTTAAAAGTTGGAATATTTAATTTTATAAAATTTATATTTAATTTTTATTTATTTACTAACCTGCAACTTCATCATTACTGATGTGTAAAGTACATTTTAGTTGACCATAAATGCTTGTAAGTACTGCTGGAGCCATATTTCACAAACAATAGGTTGAGAGAAGTAAAAACAAAACAAAAACACTCTTTAGCTAAGTTCAGCTGTTTGCATTTAATATAATGTCTTTCTATAGGAATATTAATTAGTTCTACATACATACATACATACACACACACACACACACACATATAGCTAACTAACTAACTAACTAACAAACTAACTAAATATACGTATGCTTCCATTTAGAAATGTGGGTGGATTGGAAGGTGTGTGTGTAATTGAGTATCATGAAGCATCCTCATAACCCAGTGTGGGAGCTGTCAAACAGCACTAGTCTCAGCTTGCATGACTATTTCAAGATATAGCTGCCTCTGGTTCTCTCTCTCTCTCTCTCTCTCTCTCTCTCTCACACACACACACACACACACACACACACTTGTAAGCACAGTTATGTGGTAAAAGTTGTGTCATTTTAGTTTTAAACTCTGTGCACTTCTATGTCTAAATCAAGCACATCTGACCACCACAATGCACAACATCAGATTGTATGTGAACAAATATTTGGAGTTTTTTTTTTTTATGTCAAAATGAAATCTCATAATTTACTGTCATACTGTATATGCATTTTCTTCAACAGAAGATATTTTCATGAACATTGGGGTCCAATCAACATTGGTTTCTACCTTTCAAATGTTCTGAAATCATATAATAAATCTGTTTGAGGATCAGACCAAAATTTATTCAATGAAAATCATTCCTTCTGCTATAGCTCTTAAAGAAAATATACTGCCTATGAGGCAGGTATGTCATAACATTTTGTCACATGTGAACCAATGTTGTTTTGTGTCAGTCAACACACAGTTTTGAAGTTCATTTCAGAGGACTTTTCTATTCCTTTAAGTCTGATCATTCCTTTGAAAATGAACTGGAGTTTCATATGCTTAAGGTTGCATGAAAATTAATTATGAACATGCAGAGTTATGAAAAACTTAGCTATTTAAAAAGGTACCAATTGTTTTATATACAGCTAGTTACGAATACAGACTGATGTCATCATCTCTAGCTAAGTAATAATGTAATCACACAGATGAGACACTATAGAGACTCCCACTATGTGAGAAAGCAAGACAGGAAGTCATAGACACGATAGACAAAAGTCAAAGGCAGCTACCTTCTGAGGCATCCTAATGGACATGAAAGCTCACATTTGACTGATCTACTGGCCACCCATCCAGAGCGTTTCCCTGCCTATGGCCCTAGATGCTGGGACAGAAGCCAGTTTTCTCACAAATCATACGACAAGTGGTTTGGAGAATGGTTGGAAGGAAGTGACTCATCTAAAATTCTCTTTATGGACAAGAACTCTGAGCCACACAAATGGCATCCCACAACCAAGAGACACAACCAATAGAGTTATGTTAGAATGTTGCTAAACTAATGACACAATAAACAAAACACATCATGAACACATACACTTACTAAAAAATAAAACTAAAAAATAAAAAAAACATTAAATGAATACTTTTTTTTTGTTATTAGTTCTCACAAGTGAGCACAATTACACCACACTGGCATGCATTCAGATGAGGGGCAATTTTCGTTTTTGTGCTACATAATTGATAATTGGCAACACAAGATGTGCTAAAAAGCTGTATGAAGAGTAAACCTATGATAGGTCATGATTGTGAAAGCTTATTTCCATTAGGCGTCACAACATGCCCACAAAATTCCTAATAGGCATCCCATTGTGAAAAATAATTACTGTAGTGTACACTTTAGCATACTTTTAAAAAGAGTACGTATTACTGAAATAATATAAGCTACTTTAAAAGAATGTACTATATATAAGTATATAAGTGTAAACTGAAAGTAAAGTTTAAACTTAACTGCACGTTATTTGCAATTAAATGAAAATGAATTATAGTTGTATATTCATGGAAAATGCACTGAAAAGCATTAATGGTAAACTAAAATATACCTTAAAGTTATTTTCATGTCATGTATTTAAATATATTTGTAGTCACACGTTTGTAATGATGTGAGTTGTATTTTATTATGTGCTTTAGTATGTGTTACCAAACACATAAAAAAATTTAACTTTTTTTGACAAAATATTATTAAAACAACAATCTGACATATTCATTAAACTCCATGCAAAGGCCAGAATAATGTATATAGCAAATGAAAACACAATCGGATGTTTAATGTCCAGTTGAATTACCCCTGGTATACACTTTTGACTTGGGCCAGTAAGCAGCCATCCAAAAAACTCTTGAAATGCACTAGAACACCCTAACACACACACACACACAAGAATTAAAAAACACTTAAAACACCTATGCTACCGCATAGCATCATGCTAAAAAAACTACCTATAACACCCTAGCAATGGGGATGGGTTTTGCACTGGACAGCTGTGCTCACATTTTCTTCAGATAATATCAAAATGTAGTTTGTTTTAAAGCTCCACTGATAGAGGTGTGATAGAGCAGCGAGTGTGATGAGAAATGTATTGATCTGAATGTTGTGTTTCCTCTCATCAAAAGAGTGTATGTGGTGACAGACTACTCTATTGACTGGCCACACTGAGGTCCTTGGTGGTGTGTGTGTGTGTCTGCGTGACAGATGGAATACAACGAGAATATGATTATTATGATTACCATTCATAACAACTAAAATGCAACCAAACTATGGACAGAAAAGTGTAATTAAGTTTCTTTTGAGTCACTATTTTGTTGACCTTACCATTATCATAAAAATGCAGTGAGGTGTGGGAATCTAACAAATGACACATATGATTCTCATTAAGATTACTCAGTTTTCTATTCAGCAAGGCTGAGCAAAACCCTCTCTGACCCTTATGGAGGGTTACAAGCCCCCAAAACACCACCCATCCCCAGGCCGGGAGTTCCTCTGTGACCCTGAGTAGCCTTTAACGCAAACCCTTAACGTGAGAACCCCACAGCTGCTGCGATGAGAACTGCCATTACTTTTCCAGCACACTGATTCCACCTCCATTAGCCTAAGCGGCGCTCAGATGGCTAATACTGAAGATAACGTCAAACAAGCTCAAGCTTGCTAGCTAAATCCAAGGGTTCAACCACTCCTAAAGATGCAGCGTTCAGGTGAGTCCAGGCCTGGGCCTGTATGATAATCAGAGGTAATGTTAGAGGCTGTTCCTCTTTGTCTATGTCTGTGTGTCCATTCTAATAGAGGCTGACAGTTAGCTTTGCTCTTTTATGATCTTTGCGTCACTTGGAATCAGTCATTGTGAAATCAGGCGGTAAGAGGAGGGCAGGGCAGGGCGTATGTGAACACCCTCCCTCCCTCACTACATTCACACAGACACACACACACACACACATTGGACAGGGTGTGGGTGAAAGCCAGGCCGTTCTCGGGATGTGGGTCACTCTGCCCTGGCCTGTAAAGCCGTATTGATTTTTTTCTGCAGTCTGAAAAAAAAACTAATATGTAGCCACTGTCACTCCAGTGCTTCAAATCATTCTCTTGCTGCTTTTCTCTTTTCCATCCTGAAATAGACAGACAATAGATGCATTTGATAGAGTGGAGCCTGATAATTTGAGAGAAAGTCAGACAAGCAAGAATTCTGCTTACCCCCACCCCCTGAGTGTGGAGTTTCACCCATATGTTTGTCTGTCAGTGCAGAGAATGTAGTCAATTGGAAAAAACTGATTAGATTCTTGTGTTTGTGTACTTACTTAGCTATAGATTATAGACAAAATGTGTCCCTAAACGATTAATACAAAATAATATAATATTATAATTTAAGGAGAAAACTAGTCAATATTTAAAATAGTTTTTGTGATTGGCCCTCTAAAGGAAAAAAAAATAAAAATCTGGGGAATCCCTCCTAAAATTTTTAAATATTTATTTATTTTATATATATAATTTATGATCTTTTATACTTTTGTTTTCTTCAATAATGTTTTTTTAAAGACTAAGGCATGTTACACATCCTGTTCAGTTTTAGTTTTACACTTTAGAAATTGTTTTGTGAACAGTCATCTAAGTGGCGTACAGATTTCTAAAAAAAAAACAAATGTTTTAATCATATATTGTGTGGGTCACTATTTTCACTTTATTTTACCATGTTGAAATGATGTAACCTCCGGTTCACAAAAAAATAGCAGTGTGAAGATTAAATCATCCTTTTGTGCTCCACAACAGAAATAAAATCCAACACGGCCAATCTCATGGCAATTTGTAAGTGTTTTATGTTCTGGCATATTGGTGGCTAATTTGTATTAATTCATTCAATCTTTGTTTTTGTGTGAACTCCACAAAAAAGTATGTTTCTGTATGAATCACATCACACAAATTCATACAAAAATTGCCACTTTGTAATACAGTATTGTTTTGTCATGAGATTGGGTTGGAAAGTCAAATGAGTTTTGAACAACATGAGGATCAGTAAATAATGACAGAACTTTCATTTATGGGTGAACTATCACTTGTAAATGCTTACAAACATATGCTGAAAACTTTAAGAATTGATTTGTCAGTTTTAAGAAAGCTCAGACATGTAAACTGAATTTGGAATGATAGGACTAAAACCATGAAAATGAGATGAACAGCACATGTCAAGAGTTCAGAGCCCTTCTAACATCATCATCCATGGACTGACCTTTCCACCCCAAGCTGATCTCCAGTAATTCTGAACGGGCAATGCTGAATAAATAAACCTCATCTCTGCTCAGTGAAATCTCTCCTTTTCCACCACAGCTGTGTGTGAGGCGTGACGGTAAGGTTAAGTTAATAGATGCTATAGCAGAAACGCACCATACTCACTTCCCCACCAGTGCCCGTTTAGCTCTCTCATTAGCTCGCTATTCGTTATCAAGTATGCTGTAGGCCTTTTCTCAATTATACTCATTTAAGTTCTGCCTGGTAATTACATTCAACTCTGCTACCTGTAAGGTGGGCAAATGTAAATTAATTTTTAAGTTTTTTGTCTTTTTCTCTAGGGAGGTCATGCTGATGGTGGGACATTATTCAATGCAGCAAAGTAGCAGTACAAGAAAATCACCTCATGAATAGGGACATGCATGAAAACACATTTCAGAATACTGTTCTGTTGTTAATGATTAACTACATAGTAACAAATGACTAACCCACTATTAACACTCTAGTAACTACTATTAACTAAAAAGAAACTCTGATTAATGAATTAGTAAGTAATAACACTTAGTTGAAAGTGGTAGTTCACTATTAGCTAATCAGTAACTAATATTTTTATATATCCTGGAGAACCACTAAGAACTACTACGGGTTCATAATTAATGCGAATAATGCAAAAGGTATAATTAACTCTAAAGTGAAGATCATGGTAACCCACCATTAATGACTCAAGTATTACCAAATGATTCACTAATGATAACTCCCTAATATTGACTGAATTCATTGTAAGCTTTTGAGGTATATGTAGGTTTTGGATAGTAATTACTCAAGTGTTACTACATCCTTTTAAAAGAATTCCACATTCTAAATTCAGGCATTCAGTATTCTAAAGTGAAGAACATGGTAAAGATTAAGTGTTATCCAAATCCATCGTAACCATTTAATATCCAGAATCTTACAAAAACCTCAAGATTTTACAATGACTTAAAGTGCCCCTATTATGCTATGTTGATAATATTGTTTTAATAGACTCCCAAAACAGGTTTACACCTATGCAAGGTCAAAAAACACTTCAGTTTTCTCCAAAAATAGATTTAATTTTACCCCATTTCTAAATGATTAATAAACGACTCGTGCGAAGCAGTTCGAAGAATCAGTCTCTCTAAACCCCTCCTTTCTGTGAGCTCTCACTGCTGTGATTGGTCAGATGGCGCAGTCCTTTATGATTGGTTTACCGCGTACAGCGTGTCGGAAAACGAAACACCCATTGCCATAACTGACTGACAGCCCTGGATACTTGTCAATACATGAAAAAGATGGCATCAATTTTGCCATACCAATTCGAGCCAGAGTCTGATGATGAAACAGCTGAAGTGGCTGATCAACAAGTTAGCACGGTCTACCGTGGAAAGTGCTCGCAATTTGCTTATGTAAGTGAACCGGGCACACCTTTGTGTTGTAAACTTCAACACTGTATAATACATTAAGGCAGCTTTCACACCGAACGCGGAAAGCGCTAAAGTTCATTTGAACAACTCGTTTGAACTTTGTCTGCGGTGTGCGCGTTCTGATGCGCGTGTGCTTTGGTCGAGGCAGAAACAAGCCGTCCTCGCAGGGCGGAAGGCATTGAAACAAATGGGTTTCATAGCACAGCACTTTCCGCATTCAGTGTGAAAGCCGCTTCGTGCGCCATCCTTTATCATTACTCCAACTGACTGTCTAGACAGACAGACAGTCAAGCTGCATCAATCACAAATTGTCAGACTACAGTGAGTTCACAACTGAACAACGGAACTACAGAAGCGTGATTTAGCCGGTTAGCATGACATGTTACACAACATAACATACACAACTATGTATTTTGAACAATCGCCAGAAAATACAATCTTTGTAGATTCATCATCTTTTGGAAGTGAATATAAAACAGTTTTACTCACAGCATAGGATACAGCGTCTTCCATATATAGTGTACGTGTAAATTTCCATGTGATGTAAACCAGATGGAAATGTATGGGCGGACAAGTTGTTCGCGACGTAGAACGTGGGCGGGCATTATGCAAATGTGTTACTTCGTGACGTGTGGCCATAACAGAAAAAGATTCGAAATCCTGACGACTTAACAAAAAAAAATAAAAAATCCTGACGACTCGTTTAGGCAAATGTGAGCCGACTCTTTTTTTTGATAGACAATAACTTTATTTATCGTGCACTGTCGGCTTCACAACTTTGCAGATAGTTTATGTTCACATACAGCTACATGACACACCACATGAAAGATCATATTTGAAAAAGCATAATAGGAGCACTTCAAAGGAAAAGTCCACTTCCGGAACAAAAATTTACAGATAATATACTCACCCCCTTGTCATCCAAGATGTTCATGTGTTTCTTTCTTCAGTCGTAAAGAAATTATGTTTTTTTTAAAAACATTTCAGCATTTTTCTCCATATAATGGACTTCTATGGTCCCCCGGAGTTTGAACTTCCAAAATGCAGTTTAAATGTGGCTTCAAATGATCCTAAATGCGGTTGTAAACAATCCCAGCCGAGGAAGAAGGATCTTATCTAGCAAAACGATTGGTTATTTTAATT
>JAHKKF010527787.1:13456-24690 GCA_019740295.1 Labeo calbasu | reverse complement strand
TTTTTTTTTTTTTTTTTTGCAAGAAGTTAACATTGATCTTTTCATTCAGACATCCATAATTAATGGTAAATATATAATATATCAACAATAAAAAACATTTGGTCTAAAACGAACTAGCCTAGCCCTGTGCTTAATTTTAGGCTAAATTTGCACACTTGTTAACATGCAGTTTTTCTTTATTCATTTTTATACATTTCTTTTATTTCTGTTTTTTTGTTTTCTCAAGAAGTTAACAATGATATTTTCATTTAGACATCCCAAATTTATGGTAAATATATACATTTATCAATAATACAAACCAAAATTTGGTCTAAAACGAACTAATCGGTTGCTTAATTTTAGGGTAAATTTGAAAAAATGTTAATATGTTGTTTTTCTTTCTTAATTTTATACATTTCTTATATTTCTGTTTTGTTTTTTTTTGTTTTGTTTTTTTGCAAGAAGTTAAAATTGATATATTCATTCAGACATCCCTAATTAATGGTAAATATATACATTAATCAACAATACAAACCAACATTTGGTCCAAAACTAACTAGCCTTGCCCTGTGCTTAATTTTAGCCAAAATGCAAACTTGTTAATATGCCTTTTTTTCTTCATTAATTTTATACATTTCTTTTATTTCTGTTTTGTTTTTTTTGTTTTTTTCTGGCAAGAAGTTAGCAGTGATATTTTCATTTAGACATCCCAAATTTATGGTACATTTATACATTTATAAATAGAACAAACCAACTTTTGGTCTAAAACTAACTAGTCCTGTGCTTAATATTAGGCTAAATTTGCAAACTTGTTAATATGTTGTTTTTCTTTCTTAATTTTACACATTTCTGTCTGTGTTTTTTTTTTCTTCTTTTTTGCAAGAAGTTAACCATGATATTTTTATTTAGATATCCCAAATTTATGGTAAATATGCATTTTCTGTTCACTGAAGGTACTGTTAAGAAAGAAATTTGATAAGTAGTATCTTGTTAGATGTATAGATGCTGTGTGTGTGCTTGTTTTTTTTTTTTTTTAAAGATGTAGTTTTTTCATATAACATAATTTTCATACTTAATAAAATGCTTAATAAATAAAGTATGATTAAGTATCTTAAAACAAGCTGTGATGTTGAAGTTTGCTGGTTGAAACCAATATTTTTAAACTCTAAGTTTTTCACTGTAAATTCTTTTATAATTTCATTTAAGTATAAAAAAGAAGTTATGTGAAAGAGTAATTTTAGTGCAAATTGGCTTCTATCCATCTCATAATTTCCAAACCACACCACACCACACCACAAAATAGGCCTTTAATATGTTTTCTGCAAATGCCAAAGAGACTTGTGCTTCCCGAGTTGGAAGAAATCCATCTCTTTCTGTCAATACCTTATGTGTAACTCTCCCGCCCTATCAGGGTCATCAAATGACAGGGCTTTACCCCTCTGAGGTCGTGAGAAGTACGCCTGGCCAAAAAATTCTATTCAATATGCTAACTGTAGTGCAGCTCTGGGTGTGAATCTGTTTGGACTGGTCATGTTGTGGTTCATATACTTTGGTGTGTCTGAATTGTGTTCTACGTGCCTGGCTGATGTGGGGTTTGGCAGAAAGTGAACATATTTGTCTGCAGTTCAGATGCCACAGAGGCCTCATGATAGATGATTGGCTTTGACAAGACTCAAGACATTCAGTCTTTCATGGTGCCAGATGACCGAAAGAAATTACATTAACTTTCACAGAAACAGTAACTTATGTTATGCAATTTCTTGGCCCAGTAATATGAAAAGCCTCAAAATAAAGATACATATATATATATAAAATATCCCCAAATTTGTCACTGCTGAAACAGTAATAATTTAATTAGAATGGTTATAATGACCTATTAAGATTTTGCTTACATCTACATTGCAAGTACATTTTTGTGATTTCATTAACATTTTCATTAACATTACCAATCAGAGGTAAATCAATAATTGCATTTTTAACAGTATTTCAGGTGTATTTTATGAGATTTGTTGTATTTTGAATCTGGTTTTTCTTTGTAAAAGTCAAAAAGTTGATCATACTGATTTCAAAGTTAAGGAGTTTTAATATACTTTGTTTTAATATACTTTGAACCAAAAACTATCATTATATCTTAGTTGATAATTCAGTATACTTTATTTTTGACAAAACATCCCATGTTTCGGTGGTGACTGCACATTTTCGGTAGTTACAGTAATGTTTTGGTAGTGACCACATCACATTACAGAATTTTTTTTTAAAGATTTTTTCTTTTTTTGGCATTTTTAGCCTTTATTATGATAGGACAGATCAGAATGGACAGGAAACAAAGTGGGTGAGAGATAGGGGTTCGGGAAAGGTCCTCGAGTCGGGGTTCAAACAGGGGATGCCCGTAACGCAACGGCATTGTATGTCAGCGCACTGCCCACAAGGCTATCGCACCGACACACATTACAGAATTTTAACTTGCATACTAAAACGCTAGAGAAACATACTAAAATACAAAAAAAATTGCATAACTGTACTAAAATTGTTTATTTGCCCCAAATATGAGGATTATGTGTTCCCTTTTGTCACTACCGAAACAATGATGACATGTTTCAATCGTGGCTGTTTCAGTACTAACAAACTTATGGAATAACACCCAAAAAATCAATAATGTCACAACCGAAACTCCATCAAAGTGACTGTTTCGGTAGTGACAGTTTAGATACTTTTGAACCTAGCTCAGAGATGCTAATCAGCACGTTGTTAGCTAGCACAGTTTAGAACATTGGTGCACATAAAACTAAATGTTACGGAATAATTTTTATAAACGTGTGCTCAGTTGCAGAGAAAGGTATTCGGTAGTGACATTCCTTATAGTTACACACAGATTTTTCAGAATTTCGAACACATTTACCTGAAAATGACGGGGAATGTCTAGAGGTCGACCGATGTATCGGTTTTGCCGATTAATCGGCACCGATAGTTGATTGGCGGAACTATCGGTTATTGGCAAAAATCCACGCCGATAGTTTTTTCCGGATTGGGTCCATTGCTGGAGTGGCTGAGAAGGTCGTCATTATACAGCAAAGTCCCTATAGTCTTTGTTATACAGCAGTTATACAGTGACCTCTAGTGGCTGAAATCACTGACAGCACATGCGGTTTGTTTAGACACGTGACACTGCGCGCTGCATAGAGCGGGACACTTCAAAGTCGGATTTAAAACATCGACAATGAAAGGGTGTGTACAGTATACTGTAGTGCATGTTTTCATGTCATTACTAAGCAATGAATTTGTTGACTAGATGCTGCATTAGTGGAGAAAGGACAGCAGTATACTTTTGCCCGTTTGGTGATCAAATAAAGTCTTGTAGACTGCCACTTGAATTGAACGTGACGCCTCCAGTGTGTATGATACCGGATAGCTGCAAGTTCTTCTAGACGCGGCGCTGTTCTTTAGCCCGTTGTGTGACTAAAATATTTTTATATTTTGATTAGATCACCACAAATGTTCTAGAATAGAAGCAGTTAAATTGTGAAAGTACACAATATCCATATGTATGCAATTTCAATACTGTGGCCTTTGTTTGGCCATCTTTAGCTTGATAAGACCATTTCGCTAGATGTAAACATACTGGTCCAGATACACCTCCTGTTTTTGTTTTTTTTTTTTACTTTACACAAACTTCACAAAAAAATACAACCAACATAACATTTGACTGGATGAAAATGTTACATTAGCACCTTTAAGATGTATTTGTATATGTGAATTTAAAAAAAAAAAACAAAAAAAAAAACAAACAGGAAGCGCTTCTGGACCAGTGTTGTTTACATCTAGCAAAATGGTCTATAATGGTAGCACTTTACAATATGAGTCCATTTGTAACATTAAGGTTGATAAAAGCTGTAGAATAGAAGTATTGTTCCTTGTTAGAGTGTGTTAATTTCAGCATTTACTGATATATTTTAAAAATTTTAGTTGCTTTTGTTAACATTAATGAACAATGAACTAACTGTAATGATCAGTATATAATTAATATTAATATTTTTATTCATTTACAAAGTATGGTTCAATAGGCTACTTTTTTTTTTTTAAATAGCACTATTTATTTTCCGTTCAGTATCCATTTTAAAAACTATCGGTCGATTAATCGGTATCGGCCAGTGTGATCCAACCTAGTTATTTGTGAAATCCAATATCGGTCGACTTCTAGGCCTATCTACTCACCATGTAGCTACGAGAGAGAAGGACACATGAATATTTCCTGATCATAAATGTAGAGGTGTAGATAAAATTAGTCTCAGCCAATTGACATAAAAAATAAACTGTTTCGGTAGTGACATGAAAAAACAGGATACATTTTAAAAAAAAAGAATAAAAAAATAATAAAAAAGATGCTTTTTAAAAACAACAATGAAAAAAATACAAATATGATTTTAATATCATATTCATAAGTTGGAATTTAGGGGTTAGAGTTCAGGACGGCCACCTCCCAATTGAAAGTACCCAATAAATGATGATTTTATATATATTAAGCTTACTAATATTTGAAATATTATTGTGGGTTTCAATAGATCTGAATACTTAAATGTATTATTTTTTTTGTTTGTGGGACATCAGTTTGGACGAATTCTGTAGAATGGCCCGTATATATTTTAAGAGTTCAGACTGAACAGCAGTACTGACTGACATACTTATAAGGTGACTGTATTCTAATCTAGGCAACTGTAACACATAATGGGAGTGGCCTTGTACAAGCCCCGCCTTCTTTCCTGTATTGTCCCATTGGTGGGAATAAGAGGGCGGAAACTCACCTCTAGCAGTTCCCTCCCAGTTCTAAATGAAAGCCCATTGTGGAATGCACACATTCTCTCTCTTACATGCGTATACTCACACACCCTCACTCTCCCCTCACGTATGTTCATCAAGTCCTCTCTCCTTCCTGTTTTTCACAAGTTCCTGCCTTTTCACTGACGCTAGTGTTGTCGCAGACTGGAAGGAGTTCAAGCTTCCCAGGAATCCCTTGTTTAGGATTCCTAACTTAAAGGAGTAGAGAGTAGAGAGCTTTGAAACTCCCAACACGTTTGTTGTGGAGATCGAGCTGACCATGCTTTGGAGCTTATTTCCTAGGTGTAGCTAACGTTGGGGGGTTGGAAATTTGGCTTGGGATGAGGTGAAAGGGGGGTGGAAGAGGAAATCCCATTCACACAGATCACCCAGCACTCTGAGGGGAGAGTTTTCTCTAGTCCTTGGGGAGAAATAGCTTAACAGTCATCTCCTGATGGAACTCAGGAGGATAAACGTTCACAGGATTCCCAAAAGCTGCTGAAGATTTGGTTTTATTATGGAATCACTGAGGGAATCTATACTTCATTTAACATTTCAGATGTCAACATACAAACGGGCCACACTGGATGAAGAGGAGCTGTTGGACACCGGCTCCGATGGAATATACCACACCTCTACCATGCAGGTGAGAATTTTTTTAACTACTGTTAGAACTTGTTTTTTAATGTTTGTGTACTGAAATGAGCCAATCTACTGATTCAGCGGTCATTATTTAACAAACTCTTCTAAAACCTCAAATCTTAAGTGATTTCAGTGGAAGACAAGAACACTCTAAGTTACTTCCTCATGGTTTTCCTTTCAAACATCCGCTGTGTGTTAGCACTGTTGTATAAAACTCTTTCCTCATTCTGTTGAAGCTTTTTGAAAAATTGTGTGAATACGCCTGACACTCCTGTCTACTTCTAATAAGTACATAATTGTCTGTTAAAGTCAGCTAAACTTTTGCTTTATAGTCACCAGATGCTTTTGTTTTTATTTGTTAGATCCTAATGACTTGTGAAGCATAAGTAAAACAATGTGCATTAACATTTAGTAATGATAAATTTTACTTGACCCAATAAGGCTTAATATTTGTTTATTTACTTAATGAATGTGTGATTAGGAAAGAAGAATTGTTTAGTGTGTACATACAGTTGTGTAGTTTATCGTTTATGACTGCTATTGTTACTGTAAGGAACTATTTCCTCCTGGTCTGGAATTTAAAATGACCTTTTTGTTGTTGTAATCTAATATGGTCTGGTTGACTGAGTCATATTAAATAATATATACACTACCAGTCAGAAGTTTTTGAACAGTAAGATTTTTAATGTTTTTTAGTATGTAGCCTGCATTTGATCCAAAGTACACCAAAGGCAGTAATATTTTGAAATAGTTTAGCTATTTAAAATATCTGTTTTCTATATGAATATATTTTAAAATATAATTTATTCCTGTGATTTCAAAGCTAAATTTTCAGCATCATTACTCCAGTCTTCAGTGTCACGTGATCCTTCAGAAATCATTCTAAAATGCTGATTTGCTGTTCAAGAAACATTTTCTTTATTATTATTATTATTATTATCAATATTTAAAACATCTGAGTAATTTTTTTTTCTCAGACTTCTTTGGTAAATAGAAAGATCCGAAGATCAGCATTTATCTGAAATAAAAGGCGTTTGTAACATTATACACTATACCATTCAAAAGCTTGGAGTCAGTATAGTTTTTTATAATGTTACAAAAGATTTCTATTTCAGATAAATGCTGTTCTTCTGAATCTTCTATTCATCAAAGAAACCTGAAACAATTCTACTCAGCTGGTTTCAACATAATAAATGTTTTAAAGCAGCAAGTCAGAATATTAAAATGATTTCTGAAGGATCAAGTGACTGGAGTAATGATGCTAAAAATTCAGCTTTGGAATCGCAGGAATAAATTACATATTAGAATATATTCAAATAGAAAACAGTTATTTTAAATAGTAAAAATATTTCAAAATTTGACTGTTTTTGCTGTACTTTGGATCAAATAAATGCAGGCTTGGTGAGCAGAAGAGACATTAAAAACATTAAAATCTTACTGTTCAAAAACTTTTGACTTGTAGAGTATGACTTGAATAAAATTTAGTAGTGTATTTAGTTACATTTTTAGTATATTCTTTAGTTTTATATTCTATGTTCTTTAGTTTTTATAAACTTTTTATATTCTTCAATATCCGTTTTTGTAATGTTTGTATCATTACTATTAGTAATATTTAACCTGTCCATTTTGAAGGTAAACAAGTGGAAGTCCAAATATTTCTTTTCTCGCTCCACATTAGTGTCTATACTTTATTATTATTATTTTTTTTGCTAGTAAGAACCAGATCTTTATTATCCTTTAACCGCTCCTAAAATATTTTCTCTGGATCACTGGGGGTATTAAATGTTCTGGGTGCCTTTATTGAAACCATCTCACGGTCTTTGTTGTACTTTCTCCCTCTGTTTACTTTGACCCTTGAGAGACCTGAGTTTGGCATTAGGAGCCACGCTGAAGCCCCACAGCACATACAAGCACAGTTACACGGCATGCATCCAAACTTAGCTGAGTAATTGCACAGCTGGGCAGCTGGCCACTAAAAAACTGACTTTTGAACTCTGTGGGCTCAGTAGGACTTAATTTGATTTGTATTACAGAGATCATTTATTTAGTTTGTCTTGCACCTCTTCTGCGAAGAGCTGATCAGTTGTGAAATCCACAAGCCTTATGTGATCAGTACAGAATCGAAATCGAAGTTTTGAAGGTGTGTTTCGTTTAGGTAAGAGTCTCAAAGAAAAAAACTTCAGTTATAGATAGACTATTGTAGACTGTTTTTTTTTTTTTTTTAAGAAATTAATACTTTTATTCAGCAAGGATGCATTCAGTTGAACAAAAGTGGCAGTAATGGAATTTACAAAAGATTTCTTATTCATATAATAATATTTTTAATAATAATTTGTCATCACAGGAATACAGTAAGTCGCTTTGGATAAAAGTGTCAGCCAAATGAATAAATCCAAATTAATAAATTACATTTTTAAATATATTAAAATAGAAAAAAGGTTATTTCAAATTGTAAAAATATTTTACAGTACTACTTTTCTCTGTATTGTTAAACAAATGAATGCACCCAAGGTGTTTTTTTTGTTTGTTTGTTTTTTTAAATGACAGGAAAAAAAAATCTTACCCCAAAACTTTGTGTATAAGTATATAATGTGGATAGCATGTTCCAGGTAATTTTGCATGTGTGGCATTTGCATAGGTGATATCTAATTATGAGTGTTTCTATCTAACGGTTAGGTTTGAATAGCAATGTGTTTGACAGAACAGAGTTCAGAGTTGGCAGTGTTTCCTAGAAGAGAGTCTTTTCTAGAAAGTAGGAAGTTTATCACTATGTGGTTTTGGGTAAGTTTCTCTCCTAAGGATTTAATGCTTGACTCGATGCCGATTACTCTTAAATGAATGTTCCTGGTTCAGTACCGTTTCACTTTTGTGGATGGCATTTGTAATATGCTGTTGATTACCACAGAAAAAAATTGTGGTTACAGAAACTATACAGGCCAGAAGATTTGAAAACAGAAATGTGAAGCTCACAGTTTTGTTAAACGACTAAAAATCTTTTTTACTATTTGAGATCATCTATTCATTCGTCATCTGAGGTGAGTAGGTGATCTGTATTCTGAACTGGAACAGAAAGACAATGACATTTGGTCCCACCAAAGTTTAATATTGTTGTTGGACGTGATCATATATCATTTTCCCTTGCTGTATTATATAAAACTTGAAATAAAACCAGACACAATATGTCAGAGATATCACTTTAAGACATGCAAAATAAATCTCTCCCTCAAGGATAGGTTCTTTGCCAAAGATCACTCCTTTGGAGTGAGTTTCAGTGTCATTTGCGTCATCCTTGTAACATTGCTCATTTGCAAGGATAGTTATTTCAATCTTAACCCTTATTTTCTGTTAACTTTTATTATCAGGTGGGGCTCCAGCGTGGTCTGGGTCTCCGGTGCTGGGCGGAGAAAACCCACGTTGAGAGGAAGCTAGTGGTCGTCGTGTGCGCTCTGTCTGTGGCCCTGTTCATCTGCATCATGACTTTGGGTCTGCACTATAAAGAATGTGAGTTGATAGAGCTGGTTTAAATTACGCACACTGTATCCACCTTTCTCTTCCCGTAAGAGTGGGTGCGACTATTTGTAAATTTTATAGGTCTGGCTTCCGGTCTCAAGCGTCCAGCTATTTTTAGCTGTACAAAACGGCTTGTTTTGCTGCTTGGTATTACAAATTGGTGTGTCTTACAATATTATTTTAATGTATTATCTTAATTATGAACACACTGGTTTAGTGCGCAAACAGTTTTACTGTTTACTACACATTGTTATTCTTCTCGTTATTGCTCTGTAGCAGATAATGAACCGGAAGTCTCACCTATAGGCTTACTTACACGTTAAAGCAAAAGGTGGATAAATTAAAAAAGAAAAAAAATGGCCTTCTGGTAGTGTCTACGCAACATGGACACTATTTTGAATTGACAGGAGTTTGTTAACTGCATACACTTCCCAACTAAAGCTTGGACTTTCAGAACTATTAATAGAGTGTTTTCACAACACGTCATCAATCGGCCATATTGGCGGCACTGAACGAAACTTGCATGTTTAGCTGATTATTGCTGCTGAAAATGGTCAATTATTGTCATGTTTTAGGCTGTACTAATTGGTTGGACAGGGAAAAATATTTGGAGTACTATAGATTGCCAAAAGTTCTAACAAATCAAGGAGAAGAGTGCAAAAAACTGTCAACAAAAGGCGTTTGTGGTTGACCAAACTTAACCAGGATTTTCAGGGCAAAAATCTTGATAACATTCATGTTTGTTCTTATAATTTCCATTCAGGTAGGTGAAATATTAGGCTAATATCTTAATTAATACTGCCTGTACGTATCTTTATCCCCTATTAACATTAGTTTGTCAAAATATTGTGCCCCTTCCTGCTTACTAAGTCCTCTATATGATTTATCAACTTCCACACGTTTTTTCCTTGGTTTAGACATCATAAATTAGCAGAAAAATGTATTTAGTAGTACATTAACAGTGCAATCCATGCTGTTGTTTACATCCGAGAATCGCCAATATGGCCGCACATCTGGGTAACTGACCAAACCCTCGTGCAAACCCTCTATAACACACAACTAATTCTTTAACTGGGTAAATAAACCAACGGTAAACGGCTGTTAACAGAAGTCAAAGACGGTGAAAATGAACGCAAAGAGGAGAAAATATTATACAGGCAGAGCAAACTCACTCCACCATGTGTGAAGTATTGGAAGAAAATCCTAAATTCTAAAATCCTCAATTTGAATTTAAAATTTATATGAATGTATCTGAGGAGAACCGACTGTCTTCAGAAAAGTTTGGATGGTATTTTCTTTTTATCTTACCTCAGTATAATGCATATTAATGTAGTATTTAAAAGCACAGCACTGCTTTGTTTACAGCGGTAAAGAAATACTATATCACTGCTGTTCCATAAGCGCCACCTGCTGTCAGAGAGTGAATTTGCATCTCGTTCAGCCTGTCTGATGTTTTTGTTTAGTGCAGATATGTTTTAAAGGAGAAGTCCACTTCCAAAACCAAGGTTTACAGATAATGTACTCACCCCCCTTGTCATCCAAGATGTTCATGTCTTTCTTTCTTCAGTTGTTATGTTTTTTGAGGAAAACATTTCAGCATTTTTCTCCATATAATTTCCCGATTTTGAACTTTCAAAATGCAGTTTAAATGCGGCTTCAAACGATCCCAGATGTGGTTGTAAATGATCCCAGCCGAGGAAGAAGGGTCTTATCTAGCGAAACAATCAGTTCTTTTCATTAAAGAAGTACAATTTAAATACTTATTATTCTCAAATGCTCGTCTTGTGTTGCTCTCGTTGAACTCTGTGTATTCTGGCTCAAGACAGTTAAGGTATGTCAAAAAAACTCCAATCGTATTTTCTCCCTCAACTTCAAAAATCATTTTAAAATCATTCTACATCGCTGCAGAAGTTCCGACCCAGTCTTTGCAAAGTAAACATGCAGAGAAGATCAAACACCCTTAGCAAAAAAGGTAAAACAGCGATATAGGGCGATTTTTAAAGTTGAGGGAGAACATGAGATGGGAGTTTTTCGACATACCCTAACTGTCATGAACCGGAAGAAAACAGTCCAGGCCGAGTAAGACAAGACGAGCCATTGAAAAGTATATAAAGTATATAAATTGTATTATTTTTTTTTATTAAAATAACCGATCGTTTCGCTAGATAAGACCCTTCTTCCTCGGCTGGGATTGTTTACAACCACATTTGGGATCGTTTGAAGCTGTATTTAAACTGCATTTTGGAAGTTCAAAATCGGGGCACCATATCAGTCCATTATATGGAGAAAAA
>JAHKKF010527787.1:0-13406 GCA_019740295.1 Labeo calbasu | reverse complement strand
AAAAACATAATTTCTTTACGACTGAAGAAAGAAAGACATGAACATCTTGGATGACAAGGGGGTGAGTACATTGTATGTGAATCTTTGTTTTGGAAGTGAACCTCTCCTTTAAGTAGCATAATTTTACAAAGCTAAGCTCAGACCATTCTGTTTTTGCTTTAAATGTTGATTTTATACAATCTAATTTATCTCAAAAACTGCTCATTCTATATGTAGCATGTTTGCTTGGATCATGATTAAAATGCAGGCTTTATCAGATTTTATATAATAAGTTTAAATACCTGAATCAAATCAGTGTTTGCTCATAGTAATTCCTGTTGTATTTATCAAAGTTCATACTTTTTACAAGCTAAGACTGTATATGCTCCTCATGGACCTCACTTTACTCACTTTTATTGCAGCTCAAAGTTATTATTGTAGGGTGAATGCCACTTCCTCCTATTCAACCATCCACTGTTGCCCAACCATGACAAATCGCTCTATGAAAGAACAACGACTTTGTGTCAGACAGTTTACCTTCAATTTCCTCAGCCTCCCTCTGGCCTCCAGTTTCTTGGCCTTATCTTTTTAGATTAGGAGCTAGGGATGGATGTTTTGAACCAAATGGTTTTCGTAGAAGAGCTTACAATTAATCTATTATATCTGCATTCTCTCTGCATCCACAAGCTGAATAAAGAACTGTGCTCTTTAACTCCAATTATTTCCAATATTAAACTTAATACTTACATAACCTCATTCAGTGGAATCATGCCCAACCTCAAAGCCTCAAGGCCTAAGTGAACAGAAAAAGAAGTGCGTGCCTATAAATTAAGTTTTCTTGATATGTCTGAGAACAGATTAAAATGAAATATTGGTGGTTACAGATGGCTAGTGTTGCCATACAGACACAAATATTTGCCGTAACAGTTTGCATATCCCCAGATTTGTCAGCGTTCAATGTTTGGTTTTGTTTTTTTTTTTTTGGTTCTGACCATTAAAGTTAGTGTTCGATGAAGAGAAAACACAATTTTAGGTTTAATCATTGTAGGAGACTCTTTGTGCCCTTGTTATTTGATCAGGATTCTGAATAAATACAGTCCTTTTCTCAGAAACCAGATTTTGGCATCAGCCCTTGATAGGCGAGTAGTTCCAGATGGGTTCATGTCCCGGGATCTTCCTCAAAGAGATATTCAGAGCATATTTATGATGTGCAGCTTGAACGCAGTATGAGGTACAGCACCCGAAGTGTAGTGCAAAATCCCATTTATGATCACCCTAGTGTAAAATACGCTGAGTAAAAGAGATGTCAGGAAGGCTTTCTTATTTGTTTTGGCAGCTATATGTAATACAAAAGCATACTGTACTGGATGCAGCAGTTTCTTTATATACATATATTGTTTTTAACAGCTCATCCGGGAATGTGCCTGTCAGAGCCTTGTGTGAGTGTGGCAAGTGCGGTCTTGGGGGCTCTTGACCGCTCAGTGGACCCCTGCCAAGATTTCTACAACTTTGCATGCGGGGGTTGGATGAGGAAAAACCCGCTGCCTGAAGGCAAGTCCCGCTGGGGTCCTTTCAGCAACCTGTGGGAACACAACATGGCCATCATGAAGAACTTATTAGGTAAGAAATGCATCAAATGTTCATGGAGGTCACCTTCTCAAAGTATGGCCTAAGAAAGTTCATATTTAAACAAAGTCTTATTCAGTATGTTATTATTCAATGATTAATTGTTAGTATTAAAAATGTTAAATTATGCACTGTGTTACTTTATTACTATTATTAATATATGTATACGCAATTAAAATATTTTAACGCAGTTAACGAACTGGCCCCGCCCCCAAACCTGTACATCATCTTACAAGTAACGCAGTTGACTGTTGACAAATATGATGCAGGGCAACAACTCCATTAATGCAGTTGTGCCCTAAAATTCAAGATATTGGTGCAAAAATGCCTTGTAGGCTGTTTTTGTCTCATATTTATATCACATGATAAGCCATATCATACCAGCAGCGAGAGCAATATCAGACGAGTGCTGATTTTTGTCCTGAATATCATGAGTTCAAATGTGATTTTATACAACAGTTCAGTAAATAATAAGTTAATATTGTGATATGCAGGTATTTTAAACACAATATTATGCGTTTTTGCTCATAATCGAGCAACACAGCAGTGTTTAGTTTCCGAATGAATCCACGTTTTGAACAAATCGTGTGAACCAATGATTCAGAGGCCTTTCTATTTGATTTTCATTGTATGAACAAAAAGTACTGAGGTACATAGTTTACATAGTTTATGTTAGGCCATTGTTACCTAAATATTTGTGTAATACATTTTGTGTTGAATCAAACAAGATATGTTTTTCTAAAGCTACAATTTGTAATGTCTACTTGATACTTTCTCATTTAACACCAAAAGTAATTTTAAAATGAAAATCCAGAATTATTTTTATTAATTTAAAGGGATAGTTCACCCAAAATTGAAAATTACCTCATGATTTACTCACCCTCAAGCCATCGTTGGTGTATTTGACTTTCTTCTTTCAGATGAATACAATCGGAGTTATATTAAGAAATATCCTGGCTCCTCCAAACTCTGTAATGGCAGTGAATGACTGTTGAGATTTTGAAGCCCGGGGGGTGAATAAAGGCCTGCCGAAGAGAAGCAATGCATTTGTGTAAAAAAAAAAAAGCAATGCATTTGTGTAAAAAAAAAAATCCATATTTAAAACTTTATAAACTGTAATCTCTAGTTTCAGAAGAGAACATGCATACAACAGTTAGCGGAAGCTAAAGATTTATGGTTTTTAACTATGGGTATTTTTCGCACACAAATGCTTCGATTCGCTTCAGGATGCCTTTATTAACCCCTCTGAGCCTTGTGAAGCACTTTTTATGATGGATGGATGTACTTTTTTGGACTTCAAAATCTCAGCAGCCATTTACTGCCATTATAAAGCTTGGAAGAGCCAGAACATTTTTAATATAACTCCTATTGTATTCGTCTAAAAGAAGAAAGTCGTATACACCTAGGATGGCTTGACCCCACTTTGCTTTGAGGGCTCACGTAGGTTCTTGTCTTTGAACTTTTCTTCATTTGTTAAATTCAGAGAATACCAGCAATAAGAGCCTGAGCAAGGCAGAACAAAAAGCCCAGTGGTATTACCAAGCTTGTATGAACGAGAGCAAAATTGAAGCACTTGGGGCAAAACCACTTCAGGATCTCATCAATCAGGTGACCTTAGATGCACAACAATATGAAACTCAAAAGATCTGTTGTAAAAATGTCAGATTTAATGAAAACCTGCTTTTTGTCTTATTCTGGGATATAATTCTTAATAATGGAACATTGTTTTTCCAGACAGGAGGTTGGGGCTTGAAAGGCCCGTGGGATAAAGATAACTTCCAGGAGGTTTTACGGACTGTGTCCGCCAACTTCCGAACTTCCCCTTTTTTCACTGTTTTTGTCAGCACAGACTCAAAAAGCTCCAACAGCAATATCATCCAGGTGGGAACACTTATAGTTATGTTTTTTTTTAATCATCACAACATGAATTCTCAAATGTCTAGGGGAACCTCTGCTATTCTAGATGTTAGTGTTCGTGTTTTGTTTTATGATGGCTGTCAGAATATGTTACAACAGGCTTTATATCATGATGCATGTCAGCGTAGCTTAGCTTGTTGAGTGATAATGGAAATACAGTTGATGCTCTGATTCCTTTGTTCCACAGGTGGATCAGTCAGGATTGGGACTTCCCTCCAGGGAATACTATCTCAATAAGACAGCTAATGAAAAGGTAAACAAAGAGACTTTGTTGTTCACAAACGTGGAAAATGTTCTGCTGTGGTCTAAAGCTTGTGTTGTGTTCCGTCTTCAGTATTTAAAAGCATACTTGAACTTCTTGGTGGAGCTCGGGATCCTTTTGGGCGGCTCAGAGGACACCTCTCAGAAGATGATGCAGGAGATCATAGACTTTGAAACAGCCCTGGCCAACATCACAGTCCCTCAGGAAGAGCGGCGTGACGAGATGAAAATTTACCATAAAATTCAAGCCAAAGAGTTAGCTGTGAGTACTTCTCGTTGCTGTACTACTGTTGGATTGAAAGGTATGGTTCTTTACTGGTTGGTCATGACCCAAAAATGGTCACATGTCTGTTCTGATAGGGTCGTAGATGGAAATGCTTGAGGATCTTTTGTGAGATAATTTGGATAGTTTTGATCATTTTTGTGTCGTCACTCAATGTTTGGATCTTAAAACAAAAACAGTTGAAGAACCACTAATATAAAGGGATAGTTTACCCAAAAATGACTATTATGTCATTAATTACTCACTGTTATGTCGTTACAAACTCTTAAGACAATCGTTCATCTTCAGAAACACAAATTAAGCTTTCTGACCCTGCATAGACAGCTACCTAGAACCCGTAGAACCTGGTTATGAGAAGAAATTGTTGAATAAAGTCATTACTTTTGTTTTCTTTGTGCACCAAAAGTATTCTCATAGCTTTATAAAATTTAAGGTTGAACCACTGATGTCACATGGACTATTTTAACAATGTCCTTGCTACCTTTTGGGGCCTTTGCTAGTTGTGTTGCTGTCTATGCAGGGTCAGAAAGCTCTCAGATTTCATCAAAAATTTCCTAATTTGTGTTTCGAAGATGAACAAAGGTCTTTCGGGTTTGCAACGACTTGAGGGTTAGTAATTAATGACCAAATTTTCATTTTTGGCTGAACTAACGCTTTAAATGTCTTCTGCAATGAGAGCTGTGTGAAAGTGTCAGAACATGTAGTTAAGTTTCCTTTGGTGGAGACATATAAAGCATTCTTTCATTACTCTAATTGTGGTGTTGCGTGTGAGCTGGGATATCAGTCATGTGATTGTGTCTGTGATGTAGACATTGGCTCCTGCGGTCGATTGGATGCCTTTCCTCTCTGCAGTGTTCGCTCCTGTCGCACTAAATGACTCTGAACCCGTGGTTGTGTATGCTAAAGAATACCTCCAGAAAGTTTCAGAGCTCATCAGCGACACCAACAAGAGGTAAGCCAACATTATCCAGATTTCTGTGGGTTTTTGGGCCAGTCTGTGTACTAGATCTGGATTGTCTCTTAGCTGAGATCAAAGCTAATGTGTCTCCCCTCAGTGTCTTGAATAACTACATGATCATGAAAGTGGTGCGGAAAATGGTGTCCATCTTAGACCAGAAGTTTCAAGATGCAGAGCAGCGCTTCCTTGAAGTCATGTATGGCACCAAGAAGGTGAGAAATGAGGATCGAAGCTGCTCTCTGTCAGCTCAAGGCACTGCTGCCACTGAAAAAGTCATGAATGATCCATTAAATATTAAGTAACAGTCATGTTTTTTACATTGTTTCCCTATCTATGATACATAATTAGGAGTTCAAGCGCATAGCGCTGAAACCCTGTTGTAATAGTTAGAGTGGCCAAGGATCAGAAATGTCCATGTAAAACTGAACAGGCACACCGTAAGTCGTAGAGATGTCAAAATTGGATGGATGGTAGTACTCAAACCGTCTACAACGTCACTAAGGCTCAGCCCAATTGGCCTGGCAGGGACGCTACAGTGATCAAAAGTACTTAATCACTTATAACTCCTAAACCGTTCATCTTAGACTCAAGTGTCTTATGTCGTTGGAATCCTTGGCTCACGTTGGACAAAACGCACATTTTCGGGTATTAAACTACTTTTGTGAACTAGTCCTGTTTTTTTTTTGTTTTTTTTCTGGAATCAGAACCAAACCAGTGCAGGAAGATTCTCTGGAGAGTGTTAAAAGATCAAAAAAAAGTTGAGCTTTCAACTCTCCGTCGCAAAGGGACGCCAAAGCGTTCGAAAGGGACAGGGCTGCTTTTACTAAAACGGCTATAACTTTTGAACGGAATAAGATATCTTCGCCAAACTCGCAATGCGTATGTAAGAGCTGAATCTGAGGTCACATGAAAAAAGTTGCAAAGCTTGGCCACTTGGTGGTGCTATAAGAGTGGAAAAAAACATAAAAAATGTCCATAACTACACAACCGTTTGTCCTATAGACAAGAAAGTCGGTACGCACGGTCTTGGCACAAACTGCCACACGTGTCTATAAGGACATTTGCGTATCTCAAAAAACATGGCTGCCGTAGTCCGATGAACTTTGAGCACTTATTAGACAAGGTTAACAGAGCTCGATCAGAGCGAAACTCGGTGGGCCTGTTTCACTCATGGCCCAAAAGGTCTGGGCGTAAACGATTTTACATTGCGTGATTTTCAACACATACGTACGGTAATTATGTCATACGATAGACCTCCTTGTTCTGAACAACTTTGCCTCTAGAACCACTGCTGTCAATCAAACCGTTTGCTAAATGATTGAGAAAATGTGAAAAACCTACTTTAGCGTTCTAGTCCTAGATTTTCGCTCAGTCTGGAAAAAAACACTGCAGTGCAATTCTGTGAACTCTCTAGGTCAATAATTATCCAAAAAGAATGTTGCAATTTACAATTTGAGAAGCTATAGACCTTTTTCCTGTGTAAACGCTAATTTGACGCTAACTAGAAACACTGGAGACCGGAAATGCAAAGCATTCTTCAAGTTAAAAGTCAGGCGTGACTGAAGGAAAACGTCTATAATGGGGTCATTTAGAAAAAGGCCCTGTCCAAATATAAACAGAAGCCTGTAAAGCCTAACCAAAAACTCAAAACTTCACAAAACAATAGGTGATTCTAAACAAGCATGCAAAGTTTTAGGCAGATTGGACCACATCTGGCACTACAACGGTCATAAACGTTACAAAAACATCATATTTCTATAGTAAATTACCAGGCTTTGCCAATAATGCTTTTTTAATCATTGATTTAGGTGGTTACAGGCTTGCTAAATAATATATAATGTCTTTTTTCATGTGTGCTTTAATGTCTTAAAGCACTTGAACCCCAGTAATCGCAGCTTGCAGCTTTTAATTTTGCTTTAGTTGAGATTTAGAGGAGATTATTAGCTTTTATTGCACATTTTAATATAGGATTAGAAACATTTGGTCTACGTAATTGATGGCTAAATATAGAGGAACTATTCCTCTACACTGATTCTTCTGCTTACAAGGATCATTTGGTGCAGAAATCATTTTATATTGGAACAAAATTACCCAGATATTGAATTGTCAGTGTGCTTAGTCAGCATGAGCGGGAAGTGATCTGTTGCCCTCGTCTTCTCTCTCCCGCTCCTTCCTTTTTTTTGACTTCTGTTAGAGTAACTGCTATCAGTGTTGGTGTGTATTGAGAGGCTGTGTGTTGTTCTGCAGGGAGCCAGGTTATTCAGACTCTTATCAGGAGGAGATCCTGTTGCCCTGGCCTCGCTTTCCGCTGGGGTCAGGCTGAAATAACAAACGAAAGAGGCTTGGGCGATGTGTGTATGTGTGATGGGTTAAGATAAGAGATAGAGAGAGGAGCCTTAAGGACGGTCACCTTCAGCACAGTTTGTATATTAGTAAAGGTATAGCTTTTATTCTTGCACTGAAAGTGATAATTCATCCAAAAATGAAAAGTGCTGTCATTAAAGTGATTAGTTCACCCAAAAAAATGAAAATTGTGTCATTAATTACTCACCCTCATGTCGTTCCAAACCCTTAAGACCTTCATCTTTGAAACACAAATTAAGATATTTTTGATGAAATCCGAGAGCTTTCTGACCTTGCGTAGACAGCAGCACAACTGATACGTTCAAGACCCACGTTTAAGGAACACAAATATAGATGTTAGAAAGAACGTTGACTCTGCTTTCTCTCGTGTAATGAAAGTGAATGGTGACATGGAGCTGTCAAGACCTAAAAATGACAAAGTACTATAAAAATGTTGTAAATGTAGTCCATACAATGTCTGTGCTGGATTCCAAGTTCCTTTTAAAGTCACATGATTGCCTAAAATACCAAAATTAAGCCACTTTTCACTGATAATCACATCTGCTGTCAACATTTACTCACCCTCTTGTCGTTTCAAACCTGTATGACTTATTTCGTTTTCACTTAATGACTCATTTCTTGCATTAAGAGCCATTAGCCATTATCTATAGAGCTTTAGTTTGTAAACAAGATATGGGAAGTGGAATGGGTGACAAGACGAGTCCTGTTGCTGCCCGTCTCTGGGCGTCATACTCAAAGAACCTTAAAGAAAACAGTGAAATGTCTTGTTTTGCTGATAAAGTGGAAAAAATTCATACAGTGGCATGCGAAAGTTTGGGAATCCCTTGCAGAGTCTGTGAAAATGTGAATAATTTTAACAAAATAAGAGAGATCATACAAAATGCATGTTATTTTTTGCATCTTTGAACCCTTTCCAACAGTGACTATGACTGTATGATTTTGAGATCCATCTTTTCACACTGAGGACAACTGAGGGACTCAAACACAACAATTAAAAAAGGTTCAAACATTCACTGATGCTTCAGAAGGAAACACGATGCATTAAGAGCCAGGGGGTGAAAACTTTTGAACAGGATGAAGATGTTCAATTTTTTATTTTTATTTTGTTGAAATATCATGTTTTTTCAGTTAGTACTGCCCTTCGGAAGCAAAAGAAGCTACTTGCATGTTTCCCGGAAGACAAATTAAGTACAATTTACCTTGATCTTCAAATTCAAAAAGTTTTCACCCCCCAGCTCTTATTGCATCGTGTTTTCTATGTAAACATCTTTTATGTAAAATATCTTACTCAGGACAGTACTAAATAAAAAAATAACAAGTATTTTGTATGATCTCTCTTATTTTGTTAAAATTATTCACATTTGGGGTTCCCAAACTTTCGCATGCCCTCTGTTATAATCAAATTCGTTATGTCTTCAACAAATTATTTGTGCTTACTTCCTTAAGCGCTAGTAATTCTTATATTGTACACATGGAACCTATAAATTGTTTGTGAAGTGTCATGTTGAGAAGACTTCGGTGCAAATGAGGATCGAAGTTGTTAATATATCACCTTTGTGTTTTCCAGAGCTGCACGCCACGCTGGAAACTTTGCGTCAGCGACACGGACAGCGCTCTGGGCTTTGCTCTCGGGGCGCTCTTTGTTAAAGCTACTTTTTCCGAAGACAGCAAAGACTTTGTGAGTGTCTTATGATGTTTTGCACACCATCCCTGTCTTTTCCTCGAGGCCTATACGCTATGTTCTCTCCTGATGTGTTTGTCAGGTTGAAGATATGGTCTCTGAGATCAAATGGGCCTTTGAAGACAGCCTGAAGACTGTCGGCTGGATGGATCCTGAGACAAAAAAAGCAGCCAAAGAAAAAGTGAGAACCAACAGCATGATCCCACACAATGTTTTTCACCACTGTTCTGGATCTCTGTGAAATCAACACATTGCTATAAAATATCAGGCTTTTCCCCATTTGTATTACATTTAGTTTTAGAACTGGTGGTTGTTTATCATTTTCATTGCTTTGCCTGGAGGACAATAAATTGGGCTGAGAAAAATCCCACTGAGCAACAAAACTACATAAAGGTTTTTATTCTTGATGCTCTTTAGTGCCTCCTGGTGTTCAAGTATAAACTGCACTTTTATAATGTTACTCATAATGTTTATTTTTATTCTTGTCTAGGCAGATGCAATATACAACATGATTGGTTATCCAAAGTTTATTATGAACCCTAAAGAGCTGGACAAGGTGTTTAATGACGTATGTATACATTTTTTTGATTTCTGTTTTTGGTTCATGGAAAATAATGTAGTTTAATGCCTTAGTGCCTGAACTAATATTTTGGCCCCCCAAACTGTATATCAGTTTGATGTTGTTTCAGATCTTTATTTTCAAAACGTCATGAATTATTACAACTTCTCTGCACGAGTCACTGCTAACCAGCTGAGAAAAGCCCCCAACAGAGATCAGTGAGTATCAATCCAGCTCTGACACATTTCTCTTGTTTTTATTTCAGTTTTAGTTTTAGTAATTCACACGTTTTTCCAAACCTGAGTGACTTTCATTTTTCTGTGGAATAAAAAAGAACAAAAAAATTTTGGACCCCACTGACTTTTATTGTAGGGTAATAATAAAAAAAACAGTCATTTTTTAAAGTATCATACAAAACATCATACAGGTTCGGAACAACATGAGGGTGATTAAATGATGACAGAACTTTTGACCCGGTTCAGAAGTTTAGATCCCCTTGATTCTTAATACTGTGTTGTTACCTGAATGATCCACAGCTGTGTTTTACTTGTGTTTTTTTTTTTTTTTTTTTTTTTTAGTGACAGTTCATAAGTCCCTTGTTTGCCCCAAACAGTTAAATTGCCTGCTGTTCTTCAGAAAAATACTTCAGGTCCAACAAATTCTTTGTTTTTTTTGCATTTTTGTGTATTTGAACCCTTTCCAACAATGACTGTATGATTTTGAGATGGATATTTTCACACTGAGGGACTCAAATGCAACTATTATTGAAGGTTCAAACACTCACTTATGCTTCAGAAGGAAACACAATGCATTAAGAGCCGGAGGGTGAAAACTTTTTGAATTTGAAGATCATGGTAAATTAAACTTATTTTGTCTTCTGGGAAACACGTATCTTCTGTATCCTCTGAAGAGCAATACTAAATGAAAAAATGTGATAGTTATGCAGAATAAGAAAAATGTATACCTCTTTATTTTTCAAAAGTTTTCACCCCCCGTCTCTTAATGCATGGTTTTTCCTTCTGAAGCATCAGTGAGCAGTTGAACCTTCTGTAATAGTTGAATATGAGTCCCTCAGTTGTCCTCAGTGTGAAAAGATGGATCTCAAAATCATACAGTCATTTTTGGAAAGGGTTCAAATACACAAAAATGCTTTTGTGGGACCTGAAGGATTTGTCTGAAAAAACAGTGAGCAGTTTAGCTGTTCAGGACAAACAAGGGACTCATGAACAACTATCACTAAACAACAACAACAACAAAAAAACAGCTGTGGATCATTCAAGTAACAACACAGTATTAAGAATCAAGGGGATTATTTTCTCTTTTGGACTATATGTAAACATCTTTTATGTGAAATATTTAAAATACAATAACATGCATTTGATCCCTCTTATTTTGGTACAATAATTAACATTTTTAGCTGAAAGGGGGATGTAAACTTTTGACCTCAACTGTATATGTGTATGTATTAACTGTTAATTTGTACTGTTCTCCCTATACTGTTAGTGTGTATGCCAGTGATCAGTATTTTTCTGTCCATGTACAGATGGAGTATGACTCCACCTACAGTTAATGCCTACTACAACCCCACAAAGAATGAGATGGTACTGCCAGCAGGCATTCTCCAGGCTCCTTTTTATAACCATGCTTGGCCAAAGTAAGTGTCTTTCACTAACAAAGCCTGTCTTGTAGTCCTGTAGTAGTGTTTTATCCCTTACCACATCTTATTGTGTCTTGGTTGTTTTCTAGGGCAATGAATTTTGGTGGTATAGGTGTGGTTATGGGGCATGAGCTGACCCATGCCTTTGACGATCAAGGTAACAAAATTATTCTCTCTAAATCATTACTCTGTATTATTTCAGATTGTTTTATCTCCAGTATATAAGATTTAGTCAACTGCTATAAAGAATCAAGTGTGCCACCGATTCTTTATTAGAGAGTTACACAACCACAGGAAGAACTAAATATCTGAGTGGTTGCTATGGTAATAGAGAATACATCTTAAAGAAATGAAATAATAAATAAATATCAGACTATCAAATTATGTGTTTTCTATCAATCAGTTTTTAGGTCCTCAGTCTATCAAATCATATTTGATTAATACAAAATCAGGTTGTAAAAAGAATAGACCGTTATCTGTTAAAAAAAAGCTAGGAAAAAAAATTCTAAAATACATTTAAACTTAAATAATTCAAACTATCTTATAAAATTGTATAAGATATTTAATTGTATTTTTTGATACATATATAAATAAAAGTAGATGGCATTAAAAATAAACATCACTGAGAAAAAATGACTTTTAAAATTATTAAAATTAATATTTAACCCATTAAGTATCTTAGAAATCGTGTATTATAATACATTACACCTGCCTGTGTTATACATGAAAATGCAACTAGATTGCATTAAACATTTTTAAATACCAGTTATTCAACTTTTCAGCCGTAAAATACTGAACCGAAATAAAAAATAAAATAAATTAAATAAAAAACACTGAAAATCACACACACACACACACACACACACACACACACATATATATATATATATATATATATATATATATATATATATATATATATATATATATATATATAAAAATAATATAACAACATTTAAATTAAATTTATTATTTATTTAAATGTATTTATTTATTTTAATTAATTATATTATTTAAAATGTATTTAAAAAACTGAAACTGAAAAAAAAACTGAAAACCTAAAAATAAAAAAAACTTAAAAACTAACTTTGGAGTAAAAACTAACAAAATTAAAACTATAGATGCCCGTATTACACATTGTTAAATGATACCAGTTATTTGTCAACTTTTCAGACCTAAAAATACTAAAACTAAAAATTAAAAAATAAAATAAAAACACTGAAACCAGAAAACCTTAAAAAAATATACTAACATTGATATAGTGGAAACTAACAAAATGAAAACCAATTAAATGTATTATTTATTAAAAATGTATTAAAAATGTAAAAAAAAAAATGAAACTAGAAAATCTAAAAATAAAAAAACTTAAAAAACAACTTTAAAGTAGTTAAAAAAAATACAACTTTAAAAATAAAGATATTAAACATTAAAATGCAACTATATAGCATTAAACATTTTTAAATGTCAGTTATTTATCAACTTTTCAGTCCTAAAAATACTAAAACTGAAATAAAATAAAAGAAAATAAAAACACTAAAACTAGAAAACCTTAAAAAAAAAAAAAAAAACCTAACATTGATATAGTAAAAAATACTAACAATGATATTTTTTTAGACATAAAAATACTAAAATTAAAAAATAAAATAAAATAAAATAAAACACTGAAACTAGAAAACCTGAAAAAAAATACTAACATTGATATAGTGGAAGCTAACAAAATTAAACCAATTAAATTTATTATTTATTAAAAAGAAAAAAAAAAACATTAAAAACCAACTTTGATAGAGTAAAAACAGAATTAAAACTAAAGATAAAATAGAAAAAACAACTATTTTTTATTTTTTCTTATATATGTTATAAATAATAAAAATGTGTTAGAACAAAAGAACTTTCAGAGTCAGAGGCTGTTTAAATACGCATGACCCTGTTGCAAAATGTATTTAGGGGCCAAGCACCGAAGGTGCGGTGGCACCTATTGTATCCGTTGGCGTTATTAGGGGCCAAGCACCGGAGGTGCGGTGGCACCTATTGTATCCGTTGGCGTTATTAGGGGCCAAGCACCGAAGGTGCGGTGGCACCTATTGTATCCGTGGGCGTTATTATTATTCCGCTTCTTCTTCT
>JAHKKF010527786.1:15070-30472 GCA_019740295.1 Labeo calbasu | reverse complement strand
TACATTGACAACAACCTCTAATCTGAAACTAAATTCAAAGTACAGCAACGACACCTGAGAATTTACTTCTGAGTTTTTTTCTGTCAAGGTTTCTCTTCCAGCTAAATATGTGAAGAGTTTTGCTTTAGCAGACACTGCACTTTATGGGTGTTGTTGATTATGCAAATGTAGCACATGTTCTTCAATCATCCTTGTTGACCATGGAGAAGTAATCCAGCAAATGGTGTTTTAGGGATGAGGAAAGGGCTGGATTGAGGCATCGCTGGGTTTTCTGGGCCCTGTGCATAGTGTATAGATTGGGCTCCTCGTGGCTCCGGGCCCCCGTACCCCATCCTATCTTCCCTCGCTAGTGACGCCCCTGAGCTGATGTTTTGTGTTCGTAGGTTTATATCGTGGGGATCTGCATTGCAGTATGTGGAAACTTTCTCATCAGCATCTCCTTAAATATCCAGGTGAAGCTCGGCCCGCTCACACACCTGCGCACACAATCACACATACAAATGCTCTGTCAGTGTGTCGGTGCTGCACGTGTTTGATGCTTAGAGGTCATCTCTTCTAAACTGTTGTAGTGTCGCTGGTGTTTGTTGTGCAGAAATACACGCATGTGCGGCAGTCGCAGCGAGGGACGAAGCCGTACTACACCAGCCGTCTGTGGTGGTGCGGGATCCTGCTGATGGGTTTGGGGGAGCTGGGGAACTTCGCCGCGTATGGATTCGCACCGGCGTCGCTCATCGCTCCTCTCGGCTGTGTGTCTGTCATCGGTAGGACCTTCCCTCTGTTCATTAAGACACGACACAGTCGATCACACGTCCGAAGGCTGCAGTTCTGTAGCTCAAGTATCAGCATTTTACTCTTTGAATGATGTTCAGAAGCATGTGAAGCGTGTTGTGTCTCTTTCTCTCTTTCAGCAAGTGCCGTCATTTCTGTGGTGTTCCTCAAGGAAACGTTACGTGCTTCAGACATCCTCGGTGAGATATTAGAGTCCTTTTAACATCTCATAATGAAGTTCTTGTAAGCTTTTTCTTAGTCATCTCTTGTTATATAGTAAAATAATCAAACTCAGATTATATTATAAAGCAATACTGGGGAAAGTTTGTAAAATCATCAGTTCAACCAGTTAGTATTGAGTATAAGAGTCTTGAAATTGCGGTCCATGCTCTTATATCATCAAGACTTGATTACTGTAACTCATTATTGAGGGAATTGGTCAAGCATCTATCCAACGGTTGCAGAAGGCTCAAAATGCTGCCGCAAGGCTGCTACTAAACATTAAAAGGCATGAACGCATTACTCCGTCTTTGGTTTCCTGTACAGTATAGGATTGATTTTAAGCTTCTTTGATTAGTGTATAAGTCGTTGCATGGCCTTGCACCGACTTATCTCTCTGAGTTGTTAATTGAGTATCGAAGTGGAAGAACGCTGAGATCAACAAATCAGAATGTACTTAAAATTCCAAGGACTAAGTGAAGCTAAGACCGCGCGTTTGCGGCAGTAGCGCCAAGACTTTGCAATACCTTACCATCTCATGTCATGAATGTTGATTCTGTCCATGTTTTTAAAGCTCAGCTAAAGACATATTTGTTTGCCTTGGCATATTTTTCTCGTTGATAATTTTTATTATTATTATTGTTGTTGTTTTAGGTGATGTTTTCCTTGTTTTATATTGTGATGGTGTAAAGCACTTTGGTCAACATGTGTTGTTTTAATAGTGCCATATCAGGGGTGCCCAGCCCTGTTCCTGGAGATCGACTTTCCTGCAGAGTTTAGTTCCAACCCTGATCAAACACACCTGTCTGTAATTATCAAGTGCTCCTTGAGATCCTAATTGGCTGGTTCAGGTGTGTTTGGTCAGGGTTGGAGCTGAACTCTGCAGGAAAGTCGATCTCCAGGACCAGGGTTGAGCACCCCTGTGCTATATAAATCAATTTTACATTACATTACATTGAGCTACAGGGATAATAAAGTCATTAGTCCATATCTAATCATTCTTCCGGAATTCAGGAGATTACTATTAGTTCAATTCGGGTTTTTTTGTTATCGTTGACTACAGCTTACTGGGTCAGGACTGAATCAGTTCAGTGTGAGGCACGAGTCTTTAGGGTCTGCTGAAGAGCGGTTCAGTGGTTCACACCACCTTTCCACAAAGCTCTGACGAAAGCGCAGCACTCCGAGCATAATGTAACTTGAACACGTTTCAGTAAACTTTCCTCAGACTTTAGCTCTCGTAATGAAGGTGTTTTGGTTCACAGGAGGTGCTTTAGCGCTGACCGGCACCTACTTCCTGGTGACGTTCGCCCCTCATTCATCGCCTCACGTCACGGCCAATATGGTGGAGCGTTCGCTGGTCAGCTGGACGTTCCTGATTTACTTTGTAAGTCTGTTGTAATCGTGACCAATTTACAGTACAGGTAACTGATCACATTTTATGTGAGGCCATAAAGTAAAGTAAAATGACACCTGGAGATCCACAAACTGAAATTAAGGCCCCGACCGGCTTGAACGTCACTTTATCACGTATAAATGATGTGGCTCTTCAGAACAAATCTTTTGTCTGTCTCTCCGCAGATGTTTGAAATGATTCTCTTCGCTATCCTGATGTATTTGTATAAGTGCAGAAACGTGAAACACATCGTAATCATGATGATCTTGGTGGCGTTACTCGGTAAGAACAGATCCTGGTCTCGTTATGGATGGAGCAGCATGAGACTGTAATTGTCATGACGAACTGATCAGTAAAAAGCGTGTCTGTTGCAGCTTCGGTGACGGTGATCTCAGTGAAAGCCGTTTCAGGGATGATCACAGAGACGATCCGTGGAAGTCACCTGCAGCTCACCTATCCCATCTTCTACATCATGTTCATCATCATGATCACTTCCTGCGCCTTTCAGATCAAGTGCGTCTGATCCTTCATTGACACGCACACATGTGCTCAGAAGAATCTTGCTCATTTCTTTCCATTTGCTCAGGTTTCTGAATCAGGCCATGAAGATGTTTGACGCCACTGAGATCGTGCCCATCAATTATGTTTTCTTCACCGCGAGCGCAGTCGTCGCTGGTCAGTCGGTTTAAATGTGTTTTGCTGAATAAAGGCCAGTTGCTTTTCCTTCCCAGAAAAACACAAAAATGCCTAACAGAATATTTTTCCATTTCTAGGCATTTTATTTTATGAAGAATTTTATGGTTTATCTTTGATATACATCATCATGTTTGTGATTGGGTAAGTGTTTCTCGAAGGATATAATTTACAACAACATTTGCCTACGTTTGCAGTTTAAGATGCATGTGTGTGTGTGTCGCTCAGGTGTCTGCTGGCATTTACTGGAGTGTTTCTAATCGCAAGAGCTCGTCCTAGAATCAAGATGGACCGTGTGTTCATTTCAATGGGCCAGATTCCAGGTATCCCAATAACGCCTGACAGCAGCCCAGCGATCGAGCCGTCAAACGCTTGGGATGTAATGCATCCGTTTTGTGTATTTTAGGCAAAAGCTGTACGGATAAAGTGCAGCCACAGTCAGATGACAGTAAATATGGAACACTGGCATCTAAACTCACGTGCAACAGCGGGATTCAGCAGGACGAGCCGTAGACGGAGCGCAACCCGCAGGAGGAACGGAGAACGGCGAACGGCATTAACTCTCAGTGTGTGTGCGCGTGTGTGTGTGTATATATATATATATATATATATGTGTGTGTGATGGAGTTCAGGTCCAACTAACTGAGTTTTGAAAAGGTTTAATTTTGAATGCATAACTAAGTTTTATTATGATTTTTTTTAATAAACTAGTTTCAAACAACAGAGTTTGATACTTTGCCTAAAGAAAAAACATGAGTGCTTTATAAGAAACTAAACACACACAAACTCTGAAAACATCAGATCTCAGGAAGGTAAAGTGCTTTAATTTGCACCGATTATTAATCCACTGGAAAATGCATCATTTATGTTGCCTGAACAGAAACTAAAACACTGATGCTGGGTTAATAGTACACAATCTTCACAAACTGACACAGCAGATTGAGAACAACGTCTGAAACCCTGTATTTAAACAAAATAAAATGTCTTGGTAATTCAAATATCCCTTTTAAATTGCATCCAAAAATAACAAAAAAAAAAATGCAACATTTAGTTTCTCTTATAAAAAAAAAAAAAAAAGGTTCAGCACATGCACTCCTAAATGGTCGGTCTGTGAATGTGCTGATCAAACAGCAGCTTAAGGAATACAGAACACATGTCGAACATGCTACAGAGCGGCTCGGTCACGTGACAGACTCTATACGTCGATGCTGATCCGAGCGTAGCGATACTGCAGTGACGAGGGGTTTCGCAGCAGAACGACGCCACGCTGCTCCTGCGGCTGCTGAAGGATCATGTGCAGGAGTCCAGACACGCTGATGAAGGCCAGCGCCTCGCCGCGGCCGGCGGCCAGAGAGAAATCGCCCTGCTGCACCCATCCCAGCGTCAGCCGGCTGCAGTGGGACAGAACGCTGGGCAGAGGCGGCGGCCAAACGCCTCTCACGGCACAGGCCGGCTCTTCGGGGCCGCTTTTGTGTCGACGCAGGTGTTTGAGGTGGTCTTTGTGTCGAGGCTCCTGCGGCCCGCTGCTGTGTGCATCTTTAAGCAGCAGCTGGAGGTCAGAGGTCGTCGGGACGCACACCGTGGCGTGCAGCGACGGCTGTCCTTTACTCAACAGACGCAGACGCACCCACACCAGACTCCGCCCGCATTCCTGCCGCAGCGCCGCGGCCGTCGCACGGGTCAGCGGGAAGGAGCTCCTGCGAGAGGACGGACGGCACCAGGTCGACAGCTGCCGCAACGCCTTCAGACTCCTGCAGACACAGCGACTGATCATGTGACACACAGCAGAGCGAAACAAACAGCAGTCTATCGCCTCGGTAAGTCGTGTGGTGCACGACCGACACGTGGCACCTCTGACCTCAGAACAGCGAAGTCCGACGGTCCGGTTCCGCAGCCGCTCGTCGTCTCCGCGCTCAGGTTCACTAGCTCCTCCCACTCCTCCGTCAGCTGTTGCCAGGGGCAACGGAACGGCGCCAAACAGCCGTGTTTGATGTAGTTGATGCGTTTTGATGGAGGACGTCTGAAAGCAGCGAAGTGATTTTCCGTTTCATCATGACAGAGACACTGTTGTGCTGAAGGACATAAAACGCAAGATTTCCACACACAGCCCTAACCTTTTGAACTTTTCCAGAAGCTCCGCCTCCTGCTCTGATTGGAATCGCTGTCCTGCAGGGCAGTCTGGGTAATCATGAGGGAAGTGAGGCTGACCCGTAAACTGGGAGTGTTTGACACTCATGTGGAGGCCACCGACCCGAACACCGCGATACACCTACAAAACACATTCACTAAAGATCATTATGAGCGTCTGATGAATAAACTGACAGTAAAGATGCTCAAGAAGACTTCCAGTTCACAGCCTGTTTTTGTTCTGTCTGTCAACGACTAGCAACAGTGTTATTTTGCAGCGTTAGCTCAGACGACTGCGAGTGTCGAGTGTAACCTTAACCCACCGTCGGATCAGTCCCTCTCAAGCGGTCCAGTGATGCTGCTTGACCATTTATATATTCTTTTTTTCATGATTACCTCCATTCATTGGTTTTACAAAACCACCATTTCATTTGTTATTTTAGCATTTGTAATCGTGCTCACGTGGAAATACAACTGGAACCGTACCTGACAGTTCTTAGAACCGTCAATCATAAATATAATCAAAAAAAAAAAAAAACTGTTCAACACTTACAGTATTTACGCTTATATCTTTTTCTCAGATTTCTACTAGTTCTGTAACCAGCAGAATCTCAAACTCATCATTTTTACAGCAGGTTTATATATCCCTATCCAGTCCCCCATCAGAGATAATCAAACCTATACACTTCTTTCTAAATACCGGTTTTCCAATACCAGTACATAGAGGTAACATCGTCACGTAAGTCAAGAAATGCAATCAAAATGAAAAATGCCAGAACAAGGTGGTCCACACACAGACGGCATCAGCACGTACCAGAGGGACCCAGAATGCCATTCCCCAGCCCTTGGGCAGCATCAGATCCCAGCCGGAGCCCCAGTGCAGACGCTCCTCACCGCGAACACGACCGCCCTGATGAACCAGCAGCACCGGAACACCAGTCTGAGGAGCAGCCGAGAGCCTCGAACCCGGAACCAACAGCTCACTCCTCATCCTGTTCAGCTCCTGACACGCGCACACACACAGAGATATGATTTTATCGTGACGTACATGGAAAGGTGTTATTTAAAAGATCTTATGCATTATGATGGCACACGCAAGAGCTCCAGTCATGAGGACTGTGAAGTCTGTAGATTTTTGGACATCAACACAAATATGAAAAGGCATTTACCTCCTAAAGAGACAGTCACAGAGACTCTAGACTAACCATCATGAGCTACTGAATTCTGACAATATAAACAGAGCAAGAGTATGTTCTGCATGTTTAATTTATAGTACGGTCTGTACAGCCTCGCGTTCGTTTACCTGCTCGGACGGTCGGTTGTGCGTCACACGGTCTCGAACAGACGCATCCCACAGCGCGCTCTGACTGCAGTGAGCCACAACTCCTCTGAGAGTCAAATCTCTCACACGACTGTCCTCTAACACACACACACACACACACACGTGAAAACTGAGTGTGAAAACAATCACAGCATAAACATTCCTGATGCGTTTTACTATGGTGCAGTGAGACGGTGCTGCACGTGTGAGAGAGAGACAGAATCTCAGGCCCTGCCAGGATTCGAACCTGGTTCATCTGCATGGAGACGCAGCGGCTCCCTGAGCTCAGGGTCAAACACACACACACACACACACCCCTGTCTCACTGTGTGACGGAGCGGATTCATGCGTACCTGCGCTCTGCTGTAGATCAGGTACAGATTTACCACGTTTCTGAGGTAAAGTGAGTCTGGGATCATCTACAGTCAGTCCCAACACACAGCCTGCTGGGAGCTCTGCTGTTGAACCCACTCCTGTAGAACACACACACACACACTGAGCTATTCAAACACGGACACATCGTAAGACATCTTCTGTCTCCATATAAAGCAGCACTGGCTGTCACGAGATGTCAGTCTTCATTCACCTCTCAGCAGTCGGAATATGTCTGCCTGTTGCTGATGGACGCTCGTGTCGGCCTCATCTGTACTGCGATTGGACGGCTTCGTCACTTCCATCTCCTACAGAATAGAGAGTGAATCATCGGTGTGTGCCAATGACTGACGGACACATCGGTGTGAGTGTGATGTCATCCGCAATCTCTCACCTCACTGGCTGGATGGAGTGTGTCTGTGAGCACCGTATGGGCCAGCGGACCAATCAGACGATAGCGCACAATCTCCATAGTCAGGTCACTAAACAGTATATCAGGAATTATCACATTTAACAATTAACCCGAGTTGACATGCTACACAGCAGCGTTTTAATCCTGGTCCTGGGGAGCCACCGCTTTGCATATTTTGTAAGTGTCCCTTATTTAACACACCTGATTCAAGTCATCAGCTCATTAGGAGAAAGCTCCATGAATTCAGCTGAGTGTGTCAGATAAGGGAGACATGTGGGTTCCCGGGACCAGGATTGAAAACCACCGCTTTAGTGTGTAACATCAGATCAGTGAGGCGTCCAGAGCTGATTCAACACATACTGTGACTTGAAATGTGGCAAACACTAGAGACATTAGTAGACCTACAGGATCAAAGCGGCCTGTGCAGCAGTGAGAAACGCAGCTGCCTTAGATGACAAATGATAAGAACGTGCATTGACATGTTTCTGATCACTGATCATCCAAGTGGATGCTGCACACTGGTGGTGGTCAAGGAGAGATCCCCCCCATAGGAGTGTAAAGCGCTTTGAGTGTACGGCAATACACAATGAAAGTGCTATATAAATACACTCATGCATTCATTCACCATAAAGCGTCACGTGACATCATCAGTCGGAGGTCAGCATGTGTTTGATCACCTGATGGTGACGCCCGTATCAGAGGAGTGCCAGCGCACAGGGGTTCCGGTGGGCCGCGTTCCGTCACCCAACAGCCTTTTCGAAAGTTGCTCTGCGTCATCTTCGTCTCTCTTCCTCTTCCTCCCTGCATATGGCTCCACAGCGGGACAAGACTCCTCAGAGACGGACACGGCCTCAAAACACTGACACACCTGCTGCAGCTCCGACAGCACGTCCTGCCACACACAGGTGCCCAGTACACACAAACAAACAAATAACTAAATAAATAAATACAAATAAATATGACCGAAAACAAGCTATAAACAGCATCCACTGGAGTCACATGAGAAACCACACACTTGTAACATGTTGGTCAAGCAGAGTGTTTCTGGCCTAAAAGATTAACCTGTCTAAGGGCCGGATGGATCCAGATCCACAGCTGTCTGTCTGAGGCGTCAGGGACCCGGGGCCTCCACAGGAAGTCAGCAGGACCCAGAGAGCCTTGAGGAAACTGATCCGCTTTGTATAGATGGACGCTGCCCTGACGTGCACCTGAGAGACACGCCGCTGCTGCGAATGTGGGACCTAAAAAGAAAAACAAACAAAACCACAAGAAGCTTAGAGACAATATCAACAATCTCTGGAGAATCACACACAAACACACACCTGTTTGTTTGCTGGTGAGTCGAGCGAGTGCTCGCAGCATCTGTTCTTCAGATCCCTGAAGCTCCAAACAGCAGAAATATGACAAATCCTGAGAGAGAGATGCTGGTAGTGAGTGTGTATGCTTTTTCGTTATGTTTAAAGCATAGAAAATACATTTAAATGTATTACAAATAAACATCACAGCAATCTGTCACAGAGCCAACAAGAATCTCCATAAGTGACCAAAACCTGACCAAAGAAACCTGCATTTGGTGACACCCTAAAAGGAAGTAGTTTTTTATTTGTATGTTTACCTTAAAGGATCAAATAAAACATCTTATTTTCAGCTGTCTGTTGTTCTTCTGCGCTGGAGAAGCTGACGGTTTGAGGCGTAACCACTGATCTATTGGATTGCTCGCGATATCGTAACAGCGAATCCATCGCACTGACATCTGAATACATATTTATGTTTTGTATGCGGATTCAACTTAATTCAATCCGTACACTTGTTCACTGTGGCTGTGTAACTGTTGTGTTAGATAATATCATTTTGATTTTTATACTAAGTTAACATCAACGCAGGGTGTGCGCTGGAGCACGAGTGGGACGGGGCATGTATATTTTCTTGCAATCATGAGGTGCCAGTACACATCACAGCAGCCAGTTCTTCTTTTCTCAGAGAATATGACAAACATGCAACGAAGTGACCTTGTTAGCTATAACGAAGCAGACGAAAGCAAGCGTCACCTGCAGCAGGGCGTGCGTGTTCATGGCTCTGTAACTGGCTCTGAAGCTCTTTGCGGTGGGTTTGAGGGGCAGACAGTAGCTCCACGTCTTCAGCATGTGGAAGCGTTTGGCGTGCCAGATATGCGTCTCCAGCCATTTGTTTTTTCTCTGTCTGCGACTGAACTCCAGCAGCAGGTTCCCGTGTCTGCGACGCGCTCGGCGACTCCTGCTTTTGGGCGGCTGTTTCTTCTCTTTCTCTAGTGTGCGTTTACTTCGTTCGGCCTGGACACACAGACATGTGCAATGAACATGGATGGGGAAGAGAAGAAAAAAAAAAAATAATAAAAAAATTTAAAAAAAGGATGTAGATCAGGGGTGCTCAATCCTGTTCCTGGAGATCTACCTTCCTGCAGAGTTCAGCTCCAACCCGATCGAACGCACCTGAACCAACTAATTAGGATCTGAAGGAGCACTTGATAATTACAGACAGGTATCTTTGATCAGGGTTGGAACTAAACTTTGCAGGAAGGTAGCTCTCCAGGAACAGGACTGGGCACCCCTGGTGTAGATGAACGTAGGTTTCTGAGTACCAGTCTCTGAGCTCCCTCTCGCAGTCGTCTCGGCAGTCTTTTGGTGTTGTGGCTCATGGCTCGTCTGCGCATGTGCTTTGGCAGAGCGTTGAAGATGTGACAGCTGCCTGCAGGTTTACCGATGGCCTTCAACATAGCGTTCACTTCGGCGGCGCGCGCTCTAGCGAAGAAAGAGGCTGCAGGGAGGAATGAAAGTCAAAAACAGCTAGTTCACAAAAAATATTGACATTATACACTATATTCATTCATGGCACGCATTTCATTCGTTCTTGCATTTGCCACTGCAGGCCTTTCTTTCTTACACGGAAAGTAACAGAATCACAATTATATTTTCCACACAGCTTAAGTGAACAGAAAAACAGGAACAGACTAAATTTCAGTTTATTGTTCTCAATGTTTTGTCATTTTCAGATCACATTAACGTCTGAGTACATTCAAATGTGCATGTCATAATTGGCTTGACGTCAATAATGCAAATGACATTCTGGATCAGGCGTGTCTCAAAACTGATCTTGTTTTAAACATCACGCACAAATCTTATGAAGTACTTTTGTTTTATTTTATGGAGCTTGATAATTGACAAATTTCTTTCTCTCTTTCTTTTTTTTTTTTTTAATTAGAACCATTCTTTAGTCGTAAATGTTACCCGTGATGTGTTTGGGCAGATCTTGACTGTAGCTGTGACCCCCAGTCTGATGACCTCTGACCCAGCCGCACGCCTGTGACCCCTGACCTCCCTCGGCACCGCGACCTGTAGACGATGAGCATTCAACCAATAACACAAACGATATATGACCAAATACTACAATATCTGCCGAATGAAGCCTTCATCAGCACTGATCACCTGAGCTTGTGTAAATGACGTTTCTCGGCTGATTTTTCATCTTTTTCTCTCTCATTCGGTCCTTTGCTCCAGTCATCTGAAACACAGTTTCATCTGAATCAACTCAAGTGACTCCACCGTATATACACATGACAATACATGCCATACCACAGACCACACACACGCATTATAGAGAGATACACAGTACAGAACAACATTACATACACAAAGTGTGCAGAATTAGTAAACACATCAAACACATCACATGGTACTATTCAAAAGATGAAGTCTTGATCTCTTTTCCTATCTAGTGTGTGTACTAGTGTACTGCGACTCTGTTTTACTGCAGACTTGGCATTGAGTCTTGCAAATACAGCGGACTCTTATTGCATTGTTTCGGTTAAAGGTTTGATTTAAATTAGTGTCAAGCATAAAGAGTGCAGTCGTCACGATCTTCACACAACATGAATGTAGTAAAATCAGAGTTCATTCAAAAACGTAAACATGTCATTTAACATTCATTAACCTGACCACAAATGAAAGAAGGAAACGGGCGTGAAATTACACTGTTTTACCTTAAATAGCTGCTGTTTTCTGCCTATAGCTCCGTTATATTTGTTGGTCGTGTGTGGCAGTGATTTCACCACAGATATTCGCTTCTCTCCGCTAAACCAACCGAGTTCATTCTGTTTCGTGATCGATTAAGAGGTAAAACACGCGCCTCCAGCACACAATAGTTAATCGGTTAACTGAATCTGGTCTGTTTAATTTGCTTTCTACAGTTTGTGCGGAAGTTTCCTGTTCGCACGCTCACGCTCTTTCTGACAGCACACGTGCACAATCTGCGCTGATTTCCGGGTTAAAGGATGATGGGAAATGTAGTTCATTCAGCTCGGGCTCAAAGTCGCGTCAACATGTCACCGATCGATTGTTGAAATCACATACATTATGTAAAATGAAAATCATTAAAGCTGTGCAGTAAAAACAAACAGAGCAACAGCAGTTTTTTAATCTTTGCCAGACATGGAAAAGATGCCTCTGAATACAAAAACCCCAGCATCAGCAGCGTTAACAATGTTCCTCTTTTTTCAATGAAGACAGTCAGTTTTAATAATCAAGTAGCTATTATAATAATTATAATTATTAGCTTTTTTGTAATCCATACGTTTGAATGCAAGCATGAATGATGGACTAAGTCTGCAATATATCACACTATTTGAGCATTTTCCATTCTAGTTAAACTTTAATGATCAGAAATGTAAATGTTTTGTTTCACATAGAAACAGAATGTCTTTAATAGCTTAGGCACGTGTGTCTAAATATTTACCTAGTGTTTTAATTCTACATTACATTTACATTTATTCATTTAGAAGATGGCTCTGCTCTTTTTGTTTGTCTGCAGTCAAATGTTGATGAAACTGATGAGTTTTCAGCTGATTCAGTATTCTAAAATGTTCTGAACTAAAATGTTCTGAAAAGAGATTGTGTGCCTCTCTGTGATGGTAGCACGAGGCTTTGCTCACTTGTTGATCTCAGGCTTTTGGAGGGGATGTAGATTCGTAGGAGTGAGTGGAGAGGCAAAACAAAGGGAAAAACAGAGGCGGCCAATTAAATTTAGCACAGAGAGCACACACTTCTTATCAGAAAAGGTTAAATAAAGTATAGTCTTTTGTTGTTAGGGTTAGACGTCTAAATATTTCTTATGCATCTCACGACTGTGTCATGTATGAAATAATGTGTGTGTGCATGTGTGTAAAACAACAAACTGACGATTTATATGCTTAATCATCTGTCATTGTATATACATAGTTGTGATTGATTGTGGCTGGAATTTTTAAGAACTTGGTAAGAAAGAATCAAATACAGAAAGTTCAAAATGAGCAGTTTCTGGAATTTTTATTTCTAGAAAATATACATTTTACATTAAATGTAAGTAATGTAAAGGTACTGAAATGTCACAGTAAACTTCCATAATTTACAGAAGGGATATAGTTTAAAATATCTATTTGGCCATTGCATAATACAAAATACAATCTGGTTTCGTCTGCTAAAGTTAACTTATTCAAATAACAGTCACGGTCCTGGACAGTGAGTGGCCTTACATGTGCAGGTAAAATCAGAGTTTATCCAGTTATTCTTATAAAACAAGCTAACAAAACGTAATAGTTAGCCTTAGTGAAGCGGTCAGGGGAATCTTTTTTCCTCCACCTAAACTCCGCCCACAGAAAAATGTCACACAATGTTTACTAACAGAAAAAGGGTCTGTATGCAAGCATCAACGTCTCAAACTTGACGTATGCCGCAACCGGTAGCCTGCGCAGGGAGATAAAGCGAGGTGTGACGTGGGCCCCTTTGGGCTCATTGAAGACCAGTCGTGTCGCCGCGTTCTGAATCATTTGTAGAGGTCTGATTACACATGATGGAAGTCCAACCAGAAGAGCATTGCAGTAGCACAACCTAGAAATGACAAGGGCCTGGACAAGGAGTTGTGCAGCAAACTCCATTAGGAAGGGCCTGATCTTTCTGAAGTTGAGATCCAGCTGTCTTTGGAGTGTGGTCTTCAAAGATTACTTGATGCTGTTGTTGAGGAACCTAGCTGGATGGTGAAATCATGCTGTAGAGTCGGAGTGGCAGGGAGTCAAGTCAATTCACCTTTATTTCTATAGCGCTTTATACAATACAGATAGACAAGCTAGAAACTACCAGGCAGGTGTGTTGAGGCAAGTTGGAGCTAAATGGGCCGACATGTTGTAGGACGTAGAATTCTTTTATATACATTTTAATTCTAACCCTATTAGGGTTTGTCAGCATTATAATTCAGGCATTTCCTCCAGATGCAGCAGATTTCCGTGAAATCTAAATGCATGCGGGATGAATAAACTGGAGAAACTACATTGCCTGTAGGAGAATGTGCGTGTGTGTGTGTGTGTATGAGAGAGACAGAGAGAGTGTGTGTATGTGTATCACAAGAAGCGGTTACAGTTGATCGAGTTGAATCTAGTATTTGTGGGGCTTGCGGTACTTGCAGCACTGAGATCAGCTGCAATGTTCTCCAGTATTTCAGACCCCAGACAACCACACATCTACACATTGATCTTTATGAAAGACAAATCAGTACAAAATGATTGTATCAGTAATAGTAACTGTATTTATTCGGTGCACATATAAATGTAAAAAAGACAGATACAGAAGACATGCAGAGATCATATCATAGTTCATTAAAGGCTTGATTCATTTTTTTTTTTTTTTTTAATAAATAGCTCAACGGTCACATTTTCACACACTGATATGATTCACTGAGCCACTTCTTTCCTTCAGGATGTCACAGATTTGAAGTGTCAGTTTAAAGCTGGTTTATTAGTGCTCTGGAGTTTAAGTGTAAGTACTAAAATAACCCAACAACATACACTATTGATTAATAGACTACTGTTTGCCTTCCTGTGTCATTGACTAATGCACGTAAAGAATCAACCTGCTTCACATCCACAGGCTGAGATGCAAAATGCACTAAATATATGTAAAATAGACAAAGCCCTTCTCACTTATTAAAAGACACATTATTAAGCATCATTTTGTTCATTCACAGTTATGAGAGTTTTGGCTCATGTTTGTTCAGATGAGTTAATGTTGCTGTTGTGTTCGACGAGATGAGGACACGACGGTGTGATTTTATCCAGTGGCACAAACATTCCTCCCACGCTCGGCCGGTTACCCGCGGGACCCCGTGCTCTCAAAGGCATTTCTGTGGCTTTTAACAACAATGCTAATGATGCTAATGCTACTTAGAAACACTAATTTATGTACAAACTTATGTAAAGCCCAAACCCTCATGTCTACCGAGATAAAAGGCACGTCTTACAGCGACACATGAACAAACCGACATCAATCTGCAGGTTCTGTGGATTTCAGCAGTTCAGCTCCATCTTCACCGACCGCTGAAACACAAAAATAAAGGTTGTCAAGGAAGATCTCGTGTTCACTTCATTCAAACAAAACACGTTCATGATATATAAATGAGATCCACATAACTACCACATTTCTATTCCATATTAATGACTTCAGATATGCTCATAATTCACATGAGAAATGTATTTGCTCATTCCTCTCCATATATTTTTAGCAGAAATCATTGGCTGCAGTGTGAAGACAATGAAAAACAAACTGCAGTTTGAGGGCTTGACCTCTGACCCCTGCAAGAGCGTCTCACCAGCCACATCTGCTGCCATCTCGTCACCGGCGGCTCCTGCAAACACACACAAGAAACGCGTTGCTGATATTTCTGTCTGTGAGCAGCAGAAGCAGTTTCAGCACCCTATTCAGCAGCGTTTCTGTGAATTCGTCAGCACACGCGCTGCGGAAACCATTCAGATTGTGTATGGACGTGTGTTGAGCTGATGAAAGCACTCTTCACATGCATCACGGCACGCTTTGCGGTTTTATACCTGTTGCCATTTCTTTCATATTATTTTTTCATAAACTGGAACATAAATATGCACCGCACTGCATCTCTTGCACACCACATGTCTTCGGAATGGTCAAAATCAGTCAGATCTTTGATAAGTCTAGCGACATTCGCCCACCTGCCTCTGTAATTAAACCCTAAAGCTGCTACGTTGACCGCAACACCAGCTTCAGTCTTCAGGTGTTTCACAGAGAC
>JAHKKF010527786.1:5002-15020 GCA_019740295.1 Labeo calbasu | reverse complement strand
ACATTGGTTCTTTATTCATATTTTAATTAAGTGGTTGTATCAAAATCAAAATATTAATACCGATTGTCATTCAAGCTCGGGTTAAGCGATACTGTGGCACGGCCCAGCGCCGTGTGTCTCAAACCGCTGCCATCATCGCAGCGACTTGCGAAGCGCTCATCTTGCATAATCTGAGGCAACAGAGCGCAAGATTATTGTGGTTTTTGGCGCGACGAAGCGTCAGTAAGAGGCTGTTGTGCACGGTGCAGATGTGAAGAAAACGGTGACATGTTCTGTGTGCTGGTGAGTCGTACTGTAATGTCTTTGTCTAGACTGCAGTAAACTCTATTCAACAATCTTCGTTCTGTTACCCAGCATTAGTTATGCACTGCCTTACTACAGTACGTGTAGTGACCAGTGCTTTGCTTTACTTTTCAAGCATCCTGTAATCTGATGTTTTGTCCTAAACCGATCAGAAACAGCATTTGAAAGTACAGACTGTTGCTGCAGATGTGAACTGTGCTATTAATTAAGGCTCATTTCTGCTAGAGCTGAACTGCCCATGTTCCCATGCGTTACCCTCTGGAGCGTCTGCGGCCTGCGCTGCAGGTGTGGGAGCGTCTGCGCAAGTCGCGTTCTCCTCTACGGACTGTGCGATCGCTGCCGCCTCAGTCGCTTGGACTTGACCCGGTTCCTCAGGTGCGGCTTCTGGAGCTGGGCTCGGTTCCACTGCAACGGGTTCAGGACACACGGTCGGATCCTCAGCAGGAGCCAGTTCTGCACTCGGGACAGGCTCAGACACAGTGAGGTCTGGAACGGGGCTTAGCTCCACTGGAGCGAGTTCCGGAGGTGCGGGCGGAGCCGATTCTACATTCGGGTCGGGCTCCACCGGAGTGGTTTCAGGAGCTGGAGTTGACTCTACACTAGAGGGGAGCTCCATTGGAACTGGTTCTTGGACTGCGGCTGGTTCCACCGGCGTAGCTTCAGGAGCTGTGTCTGCTTGCTCTAGTGCGGGCTCTGAGCTCACGTCTGATGGGACGTCTGGAGCTGCCGTTTGCTCTGCCGGCTTGGGTTCTGGAGCGGTAGTGAGATCCGATGCTGGCTCCACAGTTAGAGAGGTTCCTGCAGCGGTGGTGTCGGTGGGTTCCAAAGCAGCAAGAACATCTCGCTGCTCTTCAGCAGGGGCTGCAGGAACGTCTGCTGGACATCTTCCCTCCAGAGGAGCATCGCTAGCGCTGACTGTCGGCTGCTCTGCTTTTGAGGCCTCAGCCTGAACGTCCTCCACCGTCTCGCCCGGTCCGGGACCCACCTCGTCCGGCGGAGCGCTCTGAACCGGCAACTGCATCTGATCTGAGACGGTCTCGCTGTCTTCTGCTACAATCCCATTACGAGAGACTGGCAAAAACACAAGCAGGGAAGAAATATAGTTTATGAACATGAACTAAACATGCAAACATAATTGTCTATCATCCAGATAAATTATTTCTTTTAGTTAGGGTTAGTCTCAAATCAGCAAGCCCCGACACGTTTAATGATCGGTAGCACTTGAACTCAGAAACACATACTGTAGCAGTGAGTAAATAATTAAAAACACACATTCATGCCCCACTGAAATGGTTAATATTTATCTTTCCACAAACACTAATAAAGCATCAGGGAAGATGCTCTCATGGAAACCCAGCAGAAACAGCATGTTGACCGTTTTCTGTTCTTCTTCACACGCCCCTGCAGTTAATTCAGCTTCCAGTGCTTTACGAACATCACACATTTTTCATTTAGGTCATTACAGGACCTTCTTAGGTATGTGCTTTCTATCTGGTTTTTATCATCTTTAATAAATGTGAAGTTTGAAAGTCAAACTATATAACAGCATTCACGATCCAACCAACAGCAATTATGTCACCGTCATATTTGCATAATAAGGAATCAAAGTTAGAAGAACATCATGCTGTCCAGTCCCTGGCTGTTTCCTGAAACAATCATTCTACAATCGGCCGTGTGACAATTGATGAAAAAAAAAAAAAAAATCTCCATCTCCAAACTCAAGCAATTTCAGTAATTCTGAGCTGATGAATCAGGTTTGATATTGTGTGTGTGGTGGAACAATGTGTGTCATATTACACACACACACACAAACACTCACACATCACACTCCTGCACACACGCCTGGAGGTTTTGCCCTGTTCAGAGCTCATTTCCTCAAACGCAGTGAAGAAAAAGTAATTTCCTGATGGTCAGCGGCGCTGAGGAGAGACAGCAGCTTCAAACAACAGCAGCCAAAGATGACAGACTCTAGAGCAAACAGTGAACAGACTCACGATGAACAATATGTCCCTCTCTATCCACGTGGAGACACAGACAGTCATACTGGCACTGAGCGGCGTGTGTTCGTACGGCGTGAACACGTCACCACCAGCAGAGCCACCAGAGACAGTCAAACGCAAAACCATGCAGCATTCAAGCATCATCTGTGCCGAATGCATTCATAGCTAGTCCATTAAATCTCTCTCAACAAGCGCTGTATTATGTTATTCGTATGTTTTCCCTTGCGATTCATTTGAATCCATTTTAAATGGAACTTCTTGCTTTGCTTCATGCTTACCCTAAACCCAAACTCTCTACTCCAAAACCATAAATCTAATCATGATCACAAGTCAAACTGTGTTCCTGAATTAACTCAACATGAGGATCATGAGCACAAGTCACAACACAAATACACAAACAGTCTATCTTCAGTTTCGGAGTCTGAGGTGTGCGTTAGCATCACGCTTGAGTGTGTTTTTTTTTTTTTTTTCTTTTTTTTCCGAGTTGTTTGGCTCCTGAATCACAAGATCTGCTGTAAAGGTTTAATCTCAGAACACACTCAAATGAACGGTCAATATTCCTTTGTGTGAGACTTTGTAACAGTGTTTAAACTGTGCGTGAATTTGACATATGGCACAAAACCTATGAGAGAAACGAGACAGATCAAGAAAGTCAGACAACAGAAACATGCAATAAACCACTGGAAATGAAATGATGCGAAGCGCTCTGATCCGGCCGGGACTCGAGCCCATAAACAGGGTAAAGCAATGACTACATCTCACGGACCGAGTCACTCTGTGCTCAATGGAAGCACCGATGTGAAAATGATCTGGAAACACAGCGGACTGGTCGGACCAGAGGAACAGATCGACGCCTGGGGCTGCGTGTGTCCTAAATGGGTTTTGAGCTGTCTGTCCTGATATCCATCATCTGTTTAGGGATCCTACAGCCGAAACTCACTGACAACACAGCAACAGCTGGACAGACACAAACAGAACTTTGCACACGTAGGATATCAGTTGCAATAATTAAAGTTCGCCTATAAAAGATGTCATCTCTGACTAAACGTTAGGGTTAGGATTGTTAACGGTTACTTTTGGTGTTTGGCACCGTCAGTAATTCATGCACAGGTTTGATTATATTATCATGCCAAGCTTTTACAAAAGTGCTTTAGTTTAATATGTGCAGGAACGATGTTTATGAAATGAACATTTGTATTTGACTTACGCAGAGTTTCTCCGTTCGCCTCCTCCGCTTTGACGCCCGGTCGGTTCTCCTGCGCGAGCTTCTGCGTGCTGGACGATGAACAGCCCATTCTGACAAAATCACTCGAGCTTTACGAGGATGACTGTTTGTGTGCCTGTGCACGCAAAACTTTCTAGAGTTTTTTTAAACTTTTTTTTCTTCAGTTATGAGGGCTGAATGTGCCGCATGTGTTCATGTCAAACAGACGCGAGCGGAATGAAACGCGCTGCAGCTCAAACTCACTGGAGCGCGCTGGAGATGATGCGCATGCGCTGTTCGTACCCAAATCTGAATAATCACCTGTATGTCACTCTTAAACACATGCATATTACATACTACAGTATAAAGCTTCACAGGGCAATTTTAATGTAGCTCAACATAAGGCGGTGTCATACCGAGGAAACCCCTAAGTGCACTTTAAGTCACCTTAGACAAAAGCATCTGTAAGCATAAATATAATGCATACTTTAAGTGAATTTACATTTAACTGTGGACAATAGCTAACAATAAGAAACAAATAACGAGTATTAATTCTTTCACGTTTTTGTTTCTCCCCTCAGTGAGTTTACGTTAACATCTGAGAAATGTAGTCAAGGTCTTTAGGACTACTTGAAAATCACGGGCAGGAACTAAAATCTGAAGTCCTCCAGGAACAGTGTCGCGCTTTCCTGCTGTAGAAAAGTCCTGTGGGCTTTTAGACGACGACAGAACTTCAGCCTTTCGTTTTTTAGGTTAATTTACCGTCGACCTGGTTTTACACATTACAACTGTTCGTGTTGATTGAGCATGAGTGGATAAACAATCATTTGCACCTGCTGGCTCTGGACGTTAGTGTGGAGTGTTGTTTTGCAGGACCTGAATGAACAGCAGGTGGCAGTAAAGCGCCTGAGGAGCGACTGGACGAGGAAACAGAAGAAGAGCGCAGCTGCCGAAGCGTGGCGCCACAGTGGGTCACGTTTGTCTGTGTTATTGTATTTTTTTTATGGACTTTGTTTTACAGTGTGTTCTTGATCTAATTCAGGCCTATCATCATTAATTTGTATTTGTTTCGTTGTGTTTGTCCTCAGAATCAGTAGATGTGGATGAGTTATTATATTTGAACGCTATCGTTTATGTACCGTTTACTCAGATGGTTTCGGTGCTGCTGCTGGTTTATTGCGATCCTCGGTTTGACATTCATGAGAATATTATTTTGTTAATGGGGTTTGTAGTCTATGCAAATATCTTTTCCTAAAACTATCCATTTAAACTGATAACTAACGTTACTGTTCTCTTTCACAGCGGCCTTACAGAGCAGTGACGTGGCACAAAGACTCCTGTTGATTCTGGTGAGATTGGCTTCTGTCTCTCTTCAGGGATGGGCTTTGGTTAGGGTTAGGCTGCTCACAACTGCTCTATGTTAGGGTTAGACAGAAAGCAGCTTGGTTTATTTTCTTAAGTACTGAGTGGCGAATTGTTCTCGCCTGTCAGGCCTGTCAGTGGTCTGGTCAGGGCTAGACTTTCGCTAGATTAACACACCAGCACGAGACTCACAGATCAGCCTGTTGTGCTTCATCTGGTCTCATCCTGCACCGCTGGTCACACTGTCCGTCTGTGTTCCATCACGATCGGTAGGAACTGTAACGCATGCTTTTTTGAGTCCCTCCTGGTCCAGAAGTACCACAACCCTAATCAGATTTAATTCAGATCATGGAGCGTCTTTTACTAAGCAGATGATTAAACCCAGTCGAGTGTTTTAGATAACTAGATTCGCAACACGTGCAGTGCTGTGGATCCTGATGACCAGGTTGGGGGGAGACACTGTTATAACAAAAAGTAGCAGGAGCTTTACTGGATTTACTGTGGTAAAACGGGCATAAAATCATTTTCTTTCCCCAGGTCAATGAGCACATCCGAGCATCAACGATGTCCCCGTTTCACAGTCCTGATGACCCGAGCGACGTCCTCGTTAGAAGTTCAGTAGGCTACATCTGCAGTGTCCAAGTGGTGATGCTTTGTGGGTTTTCTACAACCTTCTACAGTTCTCTCTTTTACTTTAAACATGTAAAATCATACAGAAAACGGTAATTATGTAGTACAGTATTTTTTAGGATAAATGTCATTAAGATGCGTAAGGAACTTTTGTGTAAGTTGTGTGACACAGATCTTGATGTATCTGCTCCAGCACTGATCTCACGGCAGTTCATTTTGATTCTCCAGCACTTCAATCTTCTTCATGACACTGTCTAGTGTTGACCTGTTAAGAAATGTAATTTTTGTGTGCTGTTGGTAAGAAATGATGTAGAAACATTAATGTGTTTTTAGGTCACGTCTGTTCAGAAGACATTGATGAGTTTGTCGGTGAAGCCCGTGTCAAATAAACAATACATTTCATACCGAAGCACTGTATCGCAGCTTGATTTGTTTTGGCCAAAAGCGTGGGATCTGTCTGAAGCTTTCTTTGCCTGAGAACCATGTAACTGCCTCGGTATCTGGTTTGAGAGGTGCAAACCTCCAGTTTTTTTCTTTACTCTAATTATGCATAGTGGTGGTGGTTTTTTTTTTCTTTTCCAATATAGTAATTAAAATATGAAACCCACAATGAATCTTGCCTATGGAATAACATTATCAATGGTGAACTGATTATTTCTTTAAAGAGAACCTGGGTATTGCTGTTTTTTTGTCTCTTACTGAAATATGTAGTAGAAAATCCATGAAAGATTTACAAAAAAAAAAAAAAAGAATCCACACGCTGTTTCATACAGATTTTGGACCTTGGGAGCGCCATTATTTGATGAAATTAAATGGTTGCACTGGCACTTCCTGTTTTTCCTATTCCTATTTATACCACAACGTAACTGATATGATGCCACGTTGCGTGGATTTTTGTTGTAATTTTCAGTCTAAGGGCAACAAGAGAAGCAATGTAAGGCTTTCCTAGATTGCTTGACTTCCTAGAGAAAACATAGAAAGATGCCTGTGAAAGAATAAAACTTCCCAAAGTGCCGCGACTTTGTTTTCTCCCCTTCAGCCCTGATGGCTTTCAGTAGACCACAGCTGCTGAAAGAGCTTACAGGTGATGATGGATATAAGCGATCGGTTTTCGCCACAAGTAGTCCAAACGCCCCAGGATAAGGAGTGAAATCCGTGCTGAGAAACTGTTTCAGTGGCTACGGCGTCATGACAAGCGTCGGCATGTTCACATCCTGCCAGGATGATATCTATTGTTTCTTGCTGTTTGTAGACTCTTGCAGTAGCTGTGGTCTTAAGGAAGTTTTATTCGTACACAACCTTTTGACCACCAGATGGCCACAAAGTACAAATCTTCCCACATTTGCACTGATGTGACACTGACAGCTGATCTGTGACAGACAAAAAACACTGTATTACTTTTGTAGTTGAGTGTCCATTTACAGTGTATTCAAAATATTTGCACAATGGTATACTGATTTCTCTAAAGCATTCTGGTAGGTGAAGCATAACACTTGCGGAGGAACACACGCTTTTGTGTGTCAAAGCGCCCAATTCTGCTTTCCTGAAGTTGAATGTGTGTGTCCATGTTTAACAGTGGTATGCAAGCAGCCACAGAATCTAAAGCTTCTGTTTATGATCAAATAACATTCATTACTGACACACATGCTGTAGTACCTTCACAGCTGTGAATCTGAGTCTTCAGTTTGTCTGCGATCTGCTCCATTTTGGGGGGCCTTCAGGAACATGGTAGGGAACCTAGACCATGACAGGCACGAAAAGGCGTATGAGCCTGGGACCACACAGGCAGGTGGAAATATATTTCATCTTTATAATATCGTTTTACTCACCAAGTCCTGCGGCCGGCCGGCGGTCACTACCATGGCGGCGCGAGGCACCTGCATGCGGGCGAGCCAGAGAAAAGGCCTCCTCGCGCATGAACTGCAGCGCTAAACCCGTCATGGTTCCTGACGCCAGGTGCTCCATGCGCTCGACAGCGCGCAACATGTGCTGCTTCTCAAAGTAACTGTTTAAGAAGAATTCATTCTGCACTACGCTGCCAAACTGCACGAGTCCCACGCGCATCTGATGGTGACCCACGTTCAAGAACAGCAGCACATCCTTGATGAAGGTCTTTACCCTCTCGTAGTCGTCGGGCCGGACACTGCGAGAGCTGTCGATCACAAAGACCAGATCCAGAATTCTCTGGTTAAAAACAGCTGCAAGTCAGTTCATACAGGCACAACCCTTTCAACACAGTGAAAATGACTGAACTGCAGTATTTCTGTGATCTGAATACCTGTGTTGTTGGTCTGGGCGGTTGTGCCTCGCTGTGATGGTTTACTGGGACACACAGCACAGCTCCAGACGACCAGCAGAATGAATGCTGGGCTCTTCATTTCAGTCAGAAGAGATTCCCTAACCCTAAGCTAGGAGCCACACAACAACACAACGCTGATCCTGAGTAAACCACGATTAGCTGTTTCAATTTAACATCGAGGTTTCAAATAAGAAATGCATTTTAAAAAGAACTACATTTGGTTCAAAATTTGTATCATCTGTTCACAACAAAATCTTGCAATATTCCATGCAAAACATGGAAAGAGCAGCTGGAAACGTGCAGTAAATAAACCTCTTTCCTGTGTAAAAGTAACATAATGTCTAATGCTTGTTAAAGGGGAAAAAAGTATATCAGAGGAAATGACTTCAGGCTCATAAACAAACATTACAGTGTAAAATAGTAATGTTTACTAATAGTCATTTAATAGTGCACACATACCTGTTTTTAAGGAGCGAGACTGTTGAAAAGAGGCGAAGCAGACAAAAACGCGGAGCAGAGTCCAGATGTTTTTCTGCTGCAGGACGTTCATCCGCCCGCTTCCTCCCTATGAGCTTTTCTGCTTCAAGGGAAAGTACTTTTCTTCAGACTACTATTGTGGTTGACAGCTTCAGCGTTTCATTTTCTTTATTTGGTCTGAACCGCATGGCTGGGTGCTCAAGCAAAGCCTTTTATATATGAAGTACTTTAACATTTTGGTTTGGATTCATTTTCCTTCTCATTATTTATCATACTCTCAAAGTATCAGTGTGGCAAACCCACCCAGGAGATGAGACTTCGGGCCATACTAACCCTCTTCTGAAAGAAAACAAATGTTAGCTATGGATGAAACGGTCTCCAGTGAACTTAAACTGTAGTTAAGACTGAACTCTAAACAGACCTGCAGTGCTGATACTGCTTCCCTAAACGCTACATAAAGCTAATAATGATCTTGTGCCATGCGTTCAGGAACTGAAGTGTCTCCTAAAGGTGGGTCTCGGCTCAATCTCAGCACACCAGCTGTTTCTGTGATTCCACTGCAGGAAATGCCGTCATGTGTGCTGCTGAAAACACTGCTGCCAGACCTCATACATTCCTGAACTCTACATCTAATGACTTTAACAGGTTACGTACAGTAAAATGATTATGTGTAATTAAGTGCATATTCCAATCACAGGTGTAGCAAAACCTCCCTGGTGTCATCTTCAGTGCTCAAGAGATGATACAGTACATTTGTTTACGGTCAGTTGAATCTGAAATGGTGGTCTGGAGACAAGCCTGTGTCCAGCAGAAAAACAGGCAAGCACTGAACACAAATGTAATGCTTTATTATTTGCTTTATATGAATAAATGTTGAAGAATGGTTTTTAGAATGGTTCTTCAAACAGGCGTGACTGGTCACGTCTGTAATACTCACTGCTGCTATTACTGGTGGATGTGAGAAACAAAACAAAACAAAATCATTAAACATTTCAGAACTTTTCATCATTCTTAATCTAAAACTGTGCCAAATTAATTTATATTTTTAAACAGATGTTAAAGCTTATAATGATATCCTCTTCTTTTCAGATTCCCTAGTGGAAATTCATTAAAGGGGTGCTGTTATGCTTTTTCACTTTTTGAACTTTAATCAGTGTGTGGTGTGTATCTTTGGGCATAAAAAAGATCTACAAAGTTACAAATCTCAAAGTCCACTCCAAAGGGAGATATTTCATTTTTTTTAAAAAATCCCTTTTCAAAAACTACAAGGAACAGCTCCTTTGGACTACAACAATTGTTTTCCACATGCAATGATGTCACGACGCGGTCCATTAGAATATTATCAAATTAAATCCAGCTCACGGAAATTCGAAATGTTGGGGTGTAGATGAGGTGGGGGATTACCCTAACGATGCAGCGTGGACTAGAATAGCCGATTCAGAGTCGTAACGGGCCGCAGACGTGTGCAGTACAGGGGGTTGAAACACATGCCAAAGCGGCGATCTACTCCGGTTGCCGCTTTGGAGCAGTATCGCGCCGCAGACGTGTGCAGTGTGTGGTAAGAGATTTATTCATCGTAATAACCCATAATGTTAGCTTCACTTACAATGGCAGTGTTTTTTGAAATGCATAAACTTGCACTAGAATCCACCTTATTTTTCCCATAAGAGTGGGTGCAGCCATTTTTATATTTTTTTGTGTCTGGCTTCCGGTCTCACCCACTTCCAGCTAGTTTTAGCTGCA
>JAHKKF010527785.1:42435-57836 GCA_019740295.1 Labeo calbasu | reverse complement strand
GCGTAAAAAGTAATGGCCCTAGTACTGAGCCTTGCGGTACTCCATACTGCACTTGTGATCGATATGATACCTCTTCATTTACTGCCACGAATTGATAGCGTTTAGATAAGTAAGATTTGAAATGTACGATCTCTGAGATGTATGTGTGCTATCAGAGCAGATTCCTTTATTTATTTATTTTTTTGCAAAAAAACCCCCCCAAAAAAACCTGGTGCTTAAAGTCAGTTTTAGGTTATTTAATTAATTTTTAATTTGGGTGCCATTACTTCTATTAGTGTAATGATAATTCTCTTTTTAATAATGGTTTATTATCTGATCCGGTTCCTTGGCTTTACTGATAGTTACCTGCTTTCTAAAGTGCACACATTTAAAAAAAAATAAAAATCCAAAATAAAAATTGATGATGCCATGATGAAAACCACTGAAAACAGATGAAACCATTTTTGGTTCCCCAAAGAACCTTGATCAGTTCTTGAAAGAACCCTTTTTAATTCATGTGAAGAACATCTGAAGGTCCTTTTTCCACTACAAAGAACCTTTTATGCAATGAAAGTTTTCTGTGGATGTTAAAGGTTTTCAATGGAACCATCAGTGGCAATGGAGAACCTGTGCTCGACTGTAGTTTTGAGTAGCTCATCTGATGCGTTCTCGTGTCTTTGCGTACGTCCACATGTAATGTGTATGTTATGGTGCGGTGTGAGCAGAAATCTGTCCTGCAGCGATTACATTTGTATAGAGTGCAGCAGGAGCAGGAATCCACAAATCCCTCCTCTCATTTCCAGCGCCGCCGCGTCTCAGTCCTGAATGAAACGGCTCAGAAATCCGACATAAGCGCCCGGGTCAGTGTGAAGACAAACCCCCCCGAGGCGGCGCGATCCAGCGGCACGGCCAAATGAATACGAATGACGCGGGTCAACTGGCCAGTAAAATATGGCTGCAGGGGAGCAATAAGCTAGGGAAATTTTTCGCAGGATGAATAATACAGGGAAAAGCCATCTGGGGCGAGGCGAGGGGAGCTAGATTGCTCCATTATAAAGCGCTAAAGCCGTGCTGAATGTGAGCGAGCTCGAGCTGCCCTCCCAATTTCAGCAGGACACAAGTGGCGGCCTCCTCCCTCGAAGTCCTGCCGATCAATTTACAGATAAATAACCTGTCTGGAGGGGGAGCGTCTGTATCTCCGCACACACAGTCGAGCCTCCAGAGCTGATCATATATCAGAACAGAAAGTCCCGGGATCATGAGACGTGGGACGCGCCGCGGATTTGCGCTGTCATCGGAGGATCAGGGCGAATAACGGCGCGCGCGTGGCCGTCTGGAGCGGCTGGCTGACCGGTGTGTCCCGGCGAGATAAGCCCAGCGCTGTCACGTCCTGTTGATGGCTGTATTGTTCTGCTTTCTTCAATGGCTGCAGTTCAAGCTCTTGAATGCAAGACAATACCTGAATTATAATTCTGATGCTGACGCGCTCTGCAGAGGATCAAGCGGGCCGTGACACGAGGAGAAGATCCTCACACGAGACTTACCGACACCGAGTCGTTCGCAACATTTACACACTGTTTGACTAAAGAAACATCACGCACGGCTGAATACATTTCCTTGCTTTAAATTCATATTGAAAAACACAAGTGCAGTGGATTAAATACTACTTTATTACATGAAGGTGTGGATATGCAAGCATATTTTGATGGAAACATTATTTTGTGTCAACTGCACTCTTAAAAATAAAGGATACGAAAGGAGGTTTTCAATGCAATGTCATAGAAGAACCATTTTTTGGTTCCCCAAAAAACCTTTCAGTGATCAGTTCTTAAAAGAACCATTTACCACAATTAAGAATGAGGTTCTTGTCAGGGCCAATAGCCTTGTGGTTAGCGCGTCGACATGTAGCGTCGTTGCGCGGCGGGCGACCCGAGTTCGAATCCTGGCTCGTGCCTTTTCTCTCTCCCACTTCGCTTCCTGTCCATCTACACTGTCCTATTCAAATAAGGGCATGAATACGCCAAAAATAAATCTTAAAAAAAAAGAAAAAAATGAGGTTCTTCATGTAGCAATCAGTGGCAATGTTTTGATTGACCAATAACACACAGTTCAATTTATATTCATGTCTTCAAGACTACTGGTTTACACCTTATGTCAAAAGCAATGGATAAAACCATAATTTTCTTATTTTAAAACTTCTTTCACATGTAGTAGACAGTCAAAAGGACTAAATTTGGAAATATGGAAAATAAATAGAGACAATCACAAGGTAAAACGGAGAGTTTTGTTGTGCTGGCATCAATTTGACCAAAATTCGATTTTCAAATACTTGAAAAATATTTGCTTGAAATACTATTTATTTCTTCTTGAAATTTGGTGGATATTTCTCATTTAGGGTCATGAATGTGCACGCAAAGTTTCGACACATTGATGTGTTTTGGAAAGACAGAAAAGATCCACAAATTGTGACGACTTTTACGTTGCCGTCGGCCCTGGTTTCTGTGTAATTTGTCAAAAATCAACACTTTGAAAAAAACATTAAAGAAAAAAAAACTTGTCAAACAGTAGATGACAACTTACTAGATTTAAGACACAAAGTTTACTCGAAATTGTCTTCTAAATCACCCACATTTTCTTCATCTATTTGAGTTTCACAGTTAAAAAAATCTGTCAAAGGTTGTTTTTGGCTGTTGTTTTTTGGATCTCAATTACTAGACAGTTTCAGCACTGAACAGAAGTGTGAGAAATTCAGAGAAAAGGGCTTGAGAAAAAGACATTAAAGGAAAACTGAGGAAGTACAAATACCAATACATACTACTTACACTCAGTACAAATAATGTAAGAGACTACTTACACTATTAATACCTCAGTGTGCAAGTAGTCAATACAAGTAGCCATGACAAAAACATCACAATCTTTCTTTATTTTGTGTTTGTGAAGCAAATTTGGAATCATAAACTATGTGGGTCAAACGGAATCCCAACACAATAAAAATCAAAGGAAAATCATTGAAATCATATTTTACATTTTTAGTCTCTGACAAGCTGCATTAGAGGGTTGTCTTTAGTATTTTCGTCAAATGGCTTGGAAACCAATGTGGGTCAATTTTACCCACAACACATAAGCTGAGGGCAGTTGTTGAACACAACAGAAGATAAGTTAGTAATCTATGTGTAAAGCGTAGCAGCAGTGGGATATGATTGATTAGATCAGATTCATAAACGATAAAACACGGCAGACAGAGTTTCCCTCAGCGTTTGTGTGATCAGCGTTTGGGCTTAATGGGAACTGCTTTTCTCTTTAACAGCCAATACTCCGGAAATCCATTGAAGTGCTGCTGTCTGAACTAAATATTCAAGTGGAAGCAACACTCTTATTTGATCTCAGTTTTAAATTCAGCTACATTTTCTGAATTTGCCATTCCAAATTAAGAGCAGACCCACACACAAATAATCAGCAAATACACAAATCAATAGATATTTCGAGCTCCGCTTGAGCGCACACATCCGTATCCGTTGTGTGTGTGTGTGTGTGTGTGTGTGTCACTACTTTGGAGGGTATTTACATAATTTCATTCCTGTACTCCCCCATAACCTGAGTGTGAGCCAGTATCCATTTGTTAAAAGCGCTGCCCACACATCACCCAGCAGAGCCGTATGCACTGGATGGGCTCGTCACCGGCCTCCCACACAGCGTTATATAAAACTAACAGCGTCTCTTCACAGGAGCATGAACGTCAGCAAGTGACTTCTCAAAGGTATCAATCAATTTAGAGAGAAGGCCGGGAAGCAGAGGCTGCCCTCGCTGAATTACAGCTTTCTTTGCAGCGCCTGCAGAGGGACAAAAGGAGGAGGTCGCGGGGTCGTCTGGAAGTGCGCTCGGGTCCGAACCGTGTCGTGTCGGCGCTCGGCGTCGGATCCGCCGAAATGGATTTGGCGCGGCTCGACGGGCGAAAAGACTCTGAAAGCGTTTCCACAGATCAAGGCTGCAGTCATTAGTGCCGTTCTGATCCGAAGATACACCTGTAAATGGAGCAAATGGAGGGAGGACAAAATAAACAATGACTAAACTGCACAAATGTCTTTTTCAGAAGCTCTTACGGCTTGATCTGGAGTAACAGGGAGCAAAAAACACAGGCCCTGTTTATAATGCGCCTTATTATGATGTCAGCTAACAAATAAACGCTGGAAATGTTCAATTCAAATACAGATTAATCATATTTAAACATTACCTTGACTCAAAGCAACGGTAGTATGCCTTCAGCTTATCAAAGACAAAATGTATTGTTGATAATATTCATTACATTATGAATGAAGCTGCGCAGCCAACAATATCATAATGTTTATTAATTCATAACCAAAGCTATTTTCTGTAAACAAAGAATAAATGTGGATTTTTACATGCACTTTTTTGTGCATTTAAAAAAAAAACATTGCATTGTTTAAATAAGATGCATAAGTATACATATAAATGTGAATTATAAAAGTTCCACTTCATAAGGCATTGCAGGCATGAATGTTTTTTCATGAACTTGTCAGTTTTGAGATTTTGTGCTGTTTGGCTTTTCATAGCATGTTTTTAGACTAGTGGAAATAAAACATGCGAAATACACATTTGTGACCCTGGAGCACAAAACCAGTCTGAAGTTTCACGGGTAAATTTGTAGCAATAGCCAATTGTATGGGTCAAAATGATCAATTTTTCTTTTATGCCAAAAATCATTAGGATATTAAGTAAAGATCATGTTCCATGAAGATATTTTGTAAATTTCCTACTGTAAAAATATTAAAACGTAATTTTTGATTAGTAATATGCATTGCTAAGAACTCCATTTGGACAACTTTAAAGGTGATTTTCTCAGTATTTTGATTTTTGTGCACCCTCAGATTCCAGATTTTCAAATAGCTGTATCTCGACCAAATATTGTCCTATCCTAAAACCATACATCATATTTATTCAGATTTCGGATGACGTATAAATCTCAGTTTCAATAAACTGACCCTTATGGCTGGTTTTGTGGATCAGGGTCACGTTTAAGTGTTTCTTTTATTGCACTTTATCTATTTGCGTCTGATTCAATTCCAATCTATATCTGTAAATACACAAATACAGTTTTTATTCCTATCTTTTTGAAGGTTTGTGCATATTTCAATCACACTGATTTAACATTTTATTCTTAAAAACAGGGTTAAAATGTGTTTTTACTTGGTCTGCTGACAGTATATTTGCGGTTATGGAGTGATAAAAAGATAAATCTCCTCTGGACAAACCTTGAATGTTTCAACAAAATAAACAAGAATTTTGAGCCTGTATTCAGATTTCTGTTCTGGACTGTGCAAACTGTGCAAATTTAATTAGATATTTCAGAACACTTAGAAATAACAAAACATATTTGCAACTTTAAATGTAATCAATCAGCTAGGGAGGTGTGGTGATATGTATTAGCTGGGTTTGTTACCCTATTCACCTTGGGTGTTTTGCCTTAAAAGTTTAAACACTTCATATCTACCTTTAATTAGCCATATACATCACAGACAAGCACATATATTGGCATAAACACAAACGCATCCAGACCCCAACCAACCTCACCTCATGTGCGCCGCTTTCGCAGCTCTGCTGGTATTTATAGCGCTCTTGTCTTTCGCACCCGCCTCTCAGGTCAACGCTGTGAGGCCATTGGCTCTCGATCGCAATTAGACGGCTGTGATTGGCCCATCGAGCTGCCCATCAAAGTGTTCCACGCCGCTCTCTTCAGCGGTTTCTCTCAGCCTGTGAGTCCTAATGTTTCCACATTAAATGACTACAAACACTCCAAAAATATAAGCATTACCGTCCACAAACGACACACTGTACCGGAACCGGTAAGAATATGCGTATACTTGTTGTTTTTGGTGTAATGTTAAGAAATGGCCAACAGCTGCACGAGCGGTTCGTTAGCGCGTCTGCTAACGCGGTAGCGGGATTAGCTGGTTAGTTGGGTCCTCAGACAGCTGGTTTAAATACAGAAGCTGACTGTACTAGTCCTGTATGTGGTCAGAAGAGCTCGGACTAGTTCGTGTTTTGGTTTCACAGCCTCTGTAAATGAATTCGCCGAGTGTCTTTCATTGAATCGGGCGCCGGTTTCTGTGACTGAACTCCACAGATGAGGCCTGTGATTTTAAATGATTGACATGTCCCATGAATACAGTCGCTTTGAATATTTAATGATCTGAATGAATAGACTTCACTTTGAGATGACATGTCGGCCTTATAAAGGTTTACCACAGCCGCTGTCAAACGTCTGTGTTATTACTGAGTGTCTGTTAGCAGCAGAGCTAGCATGCTAGCTGTTGTCAGTGAGGGATTCAGTCAGAAATGATGATGATGATGATGACACTGCTGACAGGTGCTCACAACGCATTATCTACAACTGTAAATATGATTTCTGTGGAGTGACAATTGTTTATGTACTGCTGATAAGTGACAATAAGTGTGTGTGTTTCTATGGCCATGTATGACACATGTTTGTAATGGAGAGCTCAGTCAGAGATGCTTCAACCACACCGACATGAAGTTTTTCATACACACATACGCGTGCACATGTGCAGTTAACACAATATACAGGATTGGAGAGCAGTGCAGTGGTCGTGTAAATAGTGCAAATCAGGCATTCACTAATCATTGTGTAAAGATGGATGCTTTTGAATTGTCTTTTGACCCCCATTATGAGGTTTGCACGGAGATTTAATGAACTGTATCTGGTTTTGAAACATTCAGATAAAAACAACTTTACAGTTTGCATCTTTAACCCTGTAAAGCTTGACATATGAAATGATAGTCCAAAAATCTGTTTTTTTGAAATGCCAAAAGTTATAGACAAAATAGAAAATCTAATAAAAAGTTTGCGTGTGTGCTTTTTGTTTTGTGTCATATTCGATGCGTCAGGCTTTTATGGCTCATATAGTCTGATACAGTGAGAATATGGAGCTCTGTTTTATTCAGAGACTCCAACGGAGGAGAAATATGAATCTGCTGCAGATGCTGATGTTAATATGATGAAATTCTGATACTTGTAATGTAAATCAATGAGTTCTTTATAACAGTAGAGCAGATGCCGGCATAAAATGATCTAAATATCAGTGGTCACTCTCATGTCTCCAATAATATGTCTTAGTAAGATGAGATTGAAGTGATCCAAACATATAATGCAATGCAATCTAATGATGACTGAAAGATGAAAAAATAACTCAATAACAGGTTTTTAGTGAACATGTTGATCATTTAGTGGCCTTATAAATTCATGATCTCATATGATACAGTAGCTTTATAGGGTCTATGTCCAGTTATTCTGCTTACAGTATGTATTTTCTTTTTTCTTTTAATAGTGCTTCTGAATGTTTTTAATAGTTTGATCGCAGTTTGTCTCACATCAGTCAGTATATTGACCCCATTGGAATATAGGGAATTCAATAAAAAGTTCCTTTCAGTGTATAACTCATGATTGCTCAAAAACATTTGACATGTATGAAACATGCATATTTCAAAAACAAAACACAAAAATATTACTTATAAAATTGTTGTAAGTAATGTTTAACAGAGCTCAAAATTAACTTTTTTACTTGGTAGCACTGGTGCTCCCAAATTCGAAAAGTTAGGAGCACCAAATAAAATTTAGGAGCACCCAATGAATATTAAGGAGCACCACAACTGCCAATTGAGAGGAACGGTCAGCGACATCCTGATGATTAATAGCTTCACCAGTCAAATGGGCTGATTTTGAAAGCCTTTTTTTTTTTTTAAATAATTATTTATTCCTTTAAGAAAGGGACAAGAAAGGAAGAAAATATGAGTACATGAACAAGATGTTTATTTTCTCTATTACAGGTCAAACTCTCTGTAGCCATTTAAATTAGAGCCAACCACTGCATGCATGAGCTGTTTCTGGTTTAAAGTAGATTATAATTTCAATTTCTGAAGAAAAATATCTGAAGACTTTAGCTTTGTGAAATTATGCTACATAAAACACCTGGGCCAAACCACACATAAAAGATAGCTTACTCCAGTAATCAGGTGCTGTTTGACAGCCTTTTTATTTGATTGATTTATTTATTTTTTGAGTACGCACGCTTCAAATGTAAGCGGCAAGGTTTAAAGCACATGCAAATAATGTACTTGTGTGATTGCAAATAAGTGCAGTGTTTAGTGAGTGAATTCTGCTGCTGAGTAAACATTTGGTGTGAATGTGTGTCGCGTGAGACGGAGGCGCCAGAACTGCAACTGATAGAATGTGCGCTGTATCACGATAGGTTTACTTTATTTCTTTAACAATAGCAGATCGTAGGGATATTTTAATCGTCAAGAATCAAAAATGTTAATATCGCACACCCCTAATTGCAATGCAGTGCAAATCCGGAACAGAGATTGGTTGAAAGAAAACGTTTGGAGAAAAAAACGTCCGGTTCCGAGTTCCAACGGAGCGCAATGTGAGTGATTGACGGCTAATATCTAAAATCTGCATTAAAGCTAAAAATGTAAAGTTTAATTGGTTATGTAAGCTAATGTTCAATAGAACGGCTCACTGTATCAGCTCACCGCAGTCATATACTGTGCAGTACTTAGCGAGAGTTTTGTAAAGAAATGAAAACGGGTCGCAGCACAACAATTACTAGCACTCGCACAAATTCTCCCAAATATATTTTGAGGTTGCGCAAATTAAATTCCGGCAGCATATGTGACCAAAATGGTCGCAATTTCGAGCCCTGTCTTTATTTTTTTATATGTACAAAAGTTTGTTGATGCTAATATGACTTCATATAAAAAAAGTATTTTTGACATCCAACAGCACTCCACCCCGGGTCCAAAATGAAACGTTTTCTTTTTAAATGGTTATGTCTCTTAAAAATATTTGTGTTGTATTTTGAGGGTCTGCAAAGTTTCGTTTTTTTAGGAAATGTTTGTATTTCTCTTTCGGGTCAAAACTGACCTGATTGCGTTATGAGGGTGTAAGAAGTGATGGTGGCAGCTGACGTGTGTGTGTTTTTGTGTGTCATGTATTTTGCAGTTGTTTGGGCAGAAAGAGGAAAGAGAGAGTTTTCTGTCCAGATGCACGCCTGTGCGTGAGCGTTGCGGCGTCTTACAGCATTATAAGTGCTCTTATCAGCAGTATTGTTCGCCGTGTTCTTCTATGGCCTGTATCTGTCAGCGGCTGATATTAATAGTGCACTAGTGATGTATGAGCTCTGCTGAACACATGTACTGTAGTGCAGGACGGACGCACCTGAGATCCACCATCCTTCATCAAACACCTCAGAGCCATTTAATCAGCCACTTAGTGTTCAATGTGTGGATCATGAGACCGTGAGAGTCAAGTCAATCTCAAAACACGCAGCAGACTCTCTAGTTTCAAGCAAACTGTCTAATTTTGAGCCATTTATTTATCCAGAAGCATTCACTGATGCCTCTCAAATAAGTTGTGTTTAAATGCCAAACCTTGTATCCAAAACCATTAAAAACAATTAGTGTATCAATTAGCTGAGGTGATAGAGGAGTGTTTCAGTAGTATTGATGTTGCGTTTGTGCCGCATGGGGACGTTGTTTTCGTGTTTGCGTGCTAATGAAATGTGTTCCTGGTGCAGGTAATGTTCATGAGGAGTGTGGAAATGAGATTACAGTTTGATTTTACATTTGCAGAAGGAAATGTGACCCCATTATGCTAAAGATGCATAAATAAATGCGTCTAGGCTTGTTGTTTATAATAAATATTGTTCATAATGAATACCGCTATAATTTATGTTTCTTTTATAGCTGTATTTTGCTTTCTTCAATTTTTATTGATCAGTTTTCTAAATTTTTCAGAATGTCATAAGACAATGTGACTGACCTCATAGTCAGGTGTGATTTATGGTAATTGATCATGAAAATGATTGACAGTGAATTTGCACATGTATCTGAAGTGTAGCAGATACTAGCGAAGATGCTTTGTGAAGCGCTTCAGACAAAATCGTACCCTCGTAGGTGCTTTGGCAGATGTGTGTGCTGTTTAATGTGATTGAAAAATGTTTTTTCCCAGTGCAAAACTTACAGTTTGTGATCCTTGTCTGTAATTCAGACGAACGCTGGCACATACGTTCACAACTAACAGACGGAGCATGATAAATCTGACTTTGCCATGTTAAATATGTGTTTTGTTGGGCGTTAACATGACGCATGTGTGTTGATGAGAGCAGTAAATGTGAAGTGACTTGTACAAATGCAATCATACTTTACAGTGAATGTGTGTGTGTGTGTGTAAATGATTGTGTATGTTTAATCTGTTCTTTTGTTTTACTTTATTACGGTGGCAGTGTTTCAAACTCTTTATTGCACATAATATATGGTATAGGTCTACATCGGTTCCTTCTTTGGTATATATATGTGTGTTTTGTAAGATCCTAGTAGGCGTCTTCAGTCAGCATTAGTTTTAACACAGGTTTTATCTTTGTCTGTGATATGTCAGACGTGATCTGTGTACAGAAGCAGTGTCGTGTAGAATCTGTTGCTTTAAAGCACGTTTAGCATGTTATTCAATCGATTGAAGTGCGCGCCGGCTTTGAACTCGTCCGCCCCTGATTTAGAGCGTCGTCTTTCATCGGCGTTGCGTTAAGAGCAGTTGTGCAGTGTGAGACATTAAGCCGTGTGCGGTAATGGCCTGACCCGAATCGAGACGAGGTCCGTGAATGGCAACTCGCTGCTTTCTCACAAAGCGTAATAGACGCAGTCGCCATTAGAGCTGTCATTTGGCAAACGCCGCATCTCTCTCGACTGTATCATCATGTGCCCGTCCCGCCGGCGTTACGCGTAAAAGCCCTCCGCGCTCGCTCTTACAACCTCTTAGCATTTTATCCTCACTTTTCGTGCCCCTCTCTCCTGGCCTTTCGCTATGGAAATGTTCCTGACTGAATTTCCGTGATCTGCGTGTTAAAGGAAGCGCGTCCGTGCTTTTTCTGCACTTTTTCCTCCGTCGTCCATTAGAGACATTCATTTCCCGTCTCTATATGAAGCGTCTGACACCAGGCATTTGTAGAGCTCTTCCTCTGACGCGGCGGGTGGCCGTATCCATCCACCTCTGAGTGCAGGTTTAACGCCATTAGCGGCTCACCCATCAGTCTTTCTTGTCTTTGAACGCTCGAGGTATCTAGAGCCATCCATCAATGCAGCGGGTCACCGAGTCAATTAAGTTTCCACAACATTACAGTTTCGCTTCTGCGCTTTACAGAAAAGAGAGTTTCGCACGGTTCGCCGGCTCAGTTCTCCAACAAAGTTGGAAGTCTGTGATATTCTGCATAATGTTTTCAGATTCGTGAAATTAGCAACCGCACGCTCTAACCGATTGTTCGGCGTTCCCACGAGTGGAAAGCGTGTCCCGTTTCTCCCCAGCGAGCCGTGTGATTCTCCGGGTCCCGTCAGATCCAGGTAGAGGTCGACGCGTTGACCTAATTAGAGCATGTGCCTGCAGAACGCCGGATCGTCCCGCGGTGCCCTTCATGTGTTGGTGTGGATTGTGATTGTACTGCGGTGGCACTGAGATGATTCTCTTTCTTTAATTGCTGCAGGCGTCTCTCCAGTCATTCAAGTGACATTTCTTTCTCTTTAGTGTGGTTTTCTGCAGATAGTTGCAGGTGAATGAGAGCTGCTGGTTCAGTGATGCACGTAAAACACCGTTAGCTCGTCGTGCTGGTTTCCCATCAAAGGTCAATCGCGTTGAGAATATTTTTGTTCTATGTGGGTCGCTCCATCTCAAGTGCTTCAGAAATGATGAAGTTGGTTGCTTGTGCTTTTAAGACCCCTAGGAAGTTATTAGTTCCTGCGGCGGCACATCTGAGATGGAATGACCCATGCTGTTTAATTTCTAGATAGCAGCACACTAGCAAGTGCGCCTGAGATTCATAATGTCAGTTTTTACCTCGATTAAAAGGTACTGACTAGTCCTGGAATGATGCTAGATTGGAGAAATGCTATTCATGATGTAATTTATAGTTAAGTCAGCTTTATTGCTATTGCGCTTTATACAGTACAGATTGTGTCAAAGCAGCTTCACAGAAATAAACATGAAAATAACAGAATCAGTTATGGAGACAGTACAGCGGCTCTAAAAGACAATAGAGTCATTATTCAGATCAGTTCGGTTCGGTTCACATAGGGCCGCATGATAAATCGTATTTTAATTGTGATCATGATTTCTGCTGCTCTTGATTTATTAAGCATAATCTTGTGCGATATTTGCCTGCTGGTTATTTATCCTGAAAACGTTCCATTTTAATTTGGCATTTGATTTTTATACTGCGTTAGATGTCTTTGTAGGAAGCAGTTTGTGAAAATAAAGAGCTGGGACGACTCCCAAACAAGTCAAGACGAGGAAGCGCTTATGGAGGGCTAAAGCATTAATATTGAATCCAACTATATCATCAGCTTTTGCGTTATGTCCATCAAAGATGGCAAAAGTACACACATCCTTCACTCAAGCAGAAGTACAGATACTCGTGTTTAAAAACTCTACTCTGGTAAAAGTAGAATTACTGACTACACTTTTTTGCTCAAGTTAAAATAAAGAAGTATGAGCTCAGACATGTACTTAAGTAAAAAGTACCCGTTACTACTGCCTGTTTTAGTGTCACGCTGTATGACTATGTGAAGTCATATTGACACATTAATTCAAAATAGTTTACATATAAAATTTTGTTAGCTAATGAAAGTAGCTCTTTAGTAGCTCTTTAGTTTTCATGATATCTCTCTGCATCTCACTTAGTGTGTTGAATTTTTCTCCACTAATGTTCTTGTGCCTGTCCCTTTTCCCATCAGCCATCTACTGTTATGAACAGAACTGTCTCCACCTTGTTGCAAAACAACCACCTCGTTATATTCGGTTTGCAATAACAACTTTATTTTAGTTCAGTTTAAGGTATCATATTATGACCATGTGTTGTTTTATAGTAAAATTACTTAAATACTATAAATTTAGTAAAACTATATTCTCTAAATTGTCTAAATGTAAAAAATAGTACAGTAATAATTACATTATGACAATATAAAAATTCTTATTCTGAACATGTTATTGCTTCATCATGAGTCATATTTTTCTCTTATCAAAATGAACCATGTATTTTGGCAGAATTGATTACAATCTGTTTTAATTCACAACCATAGTTTTACTACAGATGTCATGGTTAGACTATGGTTAGTGTAGAAAAAGCATGGTTCATTTGTAGTTACCATGGTTTAACTATAGTAACCATGATTTTTTTCATTTTCGTAAGGGTTGTATTATTATCTGCCCTAGCTCCCTCTAAACGTATTATGAAATGATCTCTTGTAACATTTGTTTGCTAAATTACTACTGTAACTTTACAGTAGATGATAATGATGTCCTTTTACATACAGTAGTTTGAGTAATTGTAATTAGTTTAGTTTAGTTTACAGTATCATTAATCCTCTGGCTGCCACTGCTAAGAGTTGCTAGCACTTATAAGTAAACAAAGACTACTATAAAACTACAAAAACTACAGTAGCCGATTTACTGATGAAACTGAACTGCAGTTGAGGTCCTGGTCAATAGTTTTGCCTCTCAGATCCACTCCATTCTCGAGTCTCTCGCACTGATTGCTCTTATAGAAACCGTTTGGCGGAGACGCAGAACGTGTACGAGCCGAATGGCGTTCAGTTCAGTACAGACGAACCGATTCATGATTTAGAGGTTCGTAACCGAATGGTGGTCCACAAAATGCAGATTAAAACTAAAGTAACGAGCCTGGTTTGAAAGTGTAAGAAGTAGAAAGTACAGATATTTGTGTAAAAATGTAAGGAGTAAAAGTAAAAGGTAGTCAGAAAAATAAATAGTGAAGTAAAGTACTGATACCAGAAAAATCTACTTAAGTACAGTAACAAAGCATTTGTACTTAAGTAAAAAAAAAAAAAAAAAAATCAATCTAATTAATTTAGTGCATTATACAGAAATTGGCATAACTACATTATTATTATTATTATTATTATTATTAAACTTTTTTTTTTTTTTTTTTTTTTTCATTTTTACCAGAAAAATGAATTATATACCATTAATGGTTGAAGCATCTTATGTTTTGTGGCGTTTCTGTGCTGGTTTTGAGTTGGTGTAGATTCTGTGTAATGGAGGTAAATGTGAAGAGAGCTGAGAGTGCTGCACTCATGCAGCGAGTGTTGAACTTCATGAATGATTCTCTGGAGCTTCTCCTGGCGTGACGTTAGTTTGACATATTGCAGGTGTGACAGGCAGCAGAGGTTGGTCATTTGTGTTAGGCTAACAGGTTAGTCTTCAACATGATTGTCATACTGTTAGTTTGTCAGCACTGTTAGGCCTGCTGTAGTTTCACTCCATAAGAGAAGTGTCATTGATTTTTCCCAACAACCAAAAGTTCATTTTAACCACAAACTGTCTAGCTGTTGATGTGTCCTGTCATCAGTGGGATGTAATTGCATCTCGTCACTGATGTTCTGCGTTTTCATGAAACTAAACTGAGCGTGTGTTATTTGAGCAGGATCTCTGTAAATCTTCATCTGTGTCACTGGTGTAATAGAGGAGATGCTGGAACACATGTCAAACTGGAACGTCCTTCATTCACAAACTTCTGCACGTCTCAGTTTTATAAATAATTCAGCTAATTTCATCATTATTCCAGGTTTTTGCTCAGTTTAAAGGGTTACTTCATGCAGAAATGATCAGCATGTCAGCATTTCCTCACCTAGGGCCCTATGAAATCTGTTTTATTTTTTTCCAAATTTCATTTTTCCTGTTTTAACTCCTTTTTAATGGTTAAATTAAATTTTATTAATCAAAGAGCACGTCTAATTAATTAAAATCATGAAACGTATGTAACGTATTTAGATTTAACAAAAATGACATGTTTATGGCCCTGAAATGTTTTATTTTTTTCTCACCATATATTTTATTGTTATCAAAATTTGTGTTTTAGCATGTCTGATTATTTGAATGCATACTTAATCAGGGCTCGAAATTTACTTTTTTACTTGGTAGCACTGGTGCTCCCAACTTCAAAAAGTTAGGAGCACCAAAAAAAATTTAGGAGCACCAAATGAATATTAAGGTTGTATTAAATACAACTACACAACCTATAGCCTACAGCCTAGATATCTTATGTAGCCTAATTTGCGCACATTGGGGAGTCGCTCTGTAAACGTGGGATATTAAAATTGCTTTTGAATGCGCGCGCGCGTTTTACTCTCGGTTTCGTTTTAACGATGGCGCTAAACTGTCGGCGGTGCTGAGCGTGCATTCTACAATATAAGACATTAATTTAACAAAACAGTTTGAAAGTAGGGGGATTTTGAAAAGTGTGTCCCCAGTGGAAATTACGCCCCTGCGTGAGTGGAACTCTGAAGCTGAGTTATCATTTGATGTGAATGTATGCCGCGTT